>JAOSBL010147386.1:0-13201 GCA_027568915.1 Erythroxylum roraimae | reverse complement strand
TTATGTGAAATTACCATTTTACCCTCCAAACTTTTCCTAAATTTGCAATTAAGCCCAAAATTTGGAAATCACCAAAACTTTTATTTTTATTTTGGTCCTCGGATTTTTGGGAATAATAATTAAGCCCCTTAACTTTATAAAATTGCATATTTGTCCACCGAGAATTGAAAAATTACGTTTAAGTCCTTTTACTTTTAATAATTGACAAATAAGCCCTTATGTTCATTAATCTTGCCAATTAAGCTTTCTAAGTGTCTAATAAGTCTATAAATCATATCTAATCACCTCTAAGGTATTAGAACACATTTAACTCAACCAGCATGGCCATATCCATCTAATGGACTCAGTTTTACACACTTAGAAGCTTATATGTCGGAAATCTCCAAGATTTCGCATATCGATAAACTCTAAGTTCATGTAAGATCATATAACATTGTAAATCACTGAAATATATACCCAAAAGGATTTAAATACATCTTTGAACTCATATACAACCATGTATCAATATACTGTAGTATCTCCAAGTACAGAATAATACAAAAGGGCTTAGAGAGTTCGGCGTTACATATTGAATTATTCTTAAATTCTTTTTTCCTTTATTAATGAAATCTTGGTATTGTAAGATTTTTTTAATTGAAAAAGTTCTAAAAGTAGAGGTTGAACTTTAAAATGGAACTAATGCATCATAAAATATATTTAAGACATCAATTAATTAACAATGTCAAAATCAACAACAAGATAAAATAAGTTAATAATTAATTTTTAACTTAAAAAAATATTAAATTTCTAAAATAGAAATGACGAAGCCTTACATATATTCAAATATATCAAGACTAGATTTAAAATCCAAGAGCTATTAAATTAGATGACACATTGAGCCATAGTTCCTTGATAAGTTATAATGAAAAGTAAAAGAATTCATATATACACCATCCAATCTCATTACCAAAAGTTAGTCAGCTCAATTGATTTAGTAGTTGTTAGAATCCAACTACAACCTCATTAAGTTTAGCTTGAGCTTTACTTTTTAAACTCATCTACTTGAAATCTTAGGAGCTACAATCTTATTTTGAATAGCTCATCAAGGAGTAGAAGATTGAGCAATAATTTGATCTAGCTATTACTAGGGTTTATAAAACTTTCCATCTTTCCAACAAGATATTGGAGAGTACAAATCCTTTATAGGTTCCAAGAGATGGCAACTTCAGGTTTATAGGTTGTGTATAGTTGATTTGCTAATAATTATTACCTAATCCAACTAATTAGTTTCTTTCTCACTTGCTCTTTAATTCTTTCACAACCTTGGAAATGTCTAGCATTTCTCTCTTTCTAAATGGAGTATATAGAGTTACCAAAGGCTATATTAAAGATTGTTTCGTCGACAGTGAATAAGTCTCTTTCTAGCAATTATATTAAAAATGTCTATATAAGAGAGGCTTGTTTCTTCAATCTTGCATAGAGATTGGGTATTGTTCCATATGAATGTGAAAAACATACAATTGAAGAATAATTGAGATAATAACTCCTGACTAGTTCTGAAAAGACAATAGATATTAGATATGTTGAGGAAACAATGTTTCTAATATGTACTTATAGAAAGCCATATGAGAAAATAGAATTTGGGAGAGCTTTCTTACACCCAGTTATTCTATACTAGGCAATAGGTTGTTTTACAAGATGCATTAGTGAAATTTCTAGCTAAATGCTTCAACTAAATATAAGAATCCTCTTCATTTCAACTTAAGTTATTAAACCATAAACTATGAGGTGGTGGTTTTGATGCAGTTTTTCAATGATAATATTGAACCATAACATTTTAATTACTGCTACAATCTATCAATGATATGGATCTTTTCTCCATGGTATGGTGGTGGTGTTTAGCCGTTCTTATATTGGCAAGAAATTTGTGGCACCTAATTCATCAAAAATAAAAAGCATCAATTATTTTTAAGTTTCATGTAAATGTTTTACGCAAGTATATAATATTTTTGTTTAATATATTTTTCTTTACTTATTCTAAAAACTCATTAAGACAAAATCAACACCCTGCAACAACTAACTAATCCACTTTTTATCTGCTATTATTCATTTCATGCTTTTGTAAAAAAAAACATAGAATGAGTTTACATGTACACTCAAGATTGTACAATTTTACTTATATAAATGAGACCTAACATTCAGAAAGGAGAAAATTTGTATTTCTCTTTAAACAATCTTGAAGGTTGCAATAAAATAGGTAGGTGTTACAAAGGTCTTCTTAGACACCGAACTTATATTAAAGTCACGTTTACTCTTTTACACGAAAATCTCACTTAAGTCCATTTAAGTAAGATTCAGCCTATAAATGTGACCACCGACCAACAAAACCTTATTATTGAATGCCTCATAACCCTTACAGTGTTTGACTTTCACACTCTTACAAGAAAATTATGAAATTACTAGACTATTCATGGCAACAATAGAAGCATAAAAGAGATACATCAAATGCTAACCTTTATTACTTCCCTCAAAGTATACAAAGGACTACTCTCTCAATCTCTGTGTGAGGAGCAAGGCTCAAATGAGCTATTTATAGGCATCTTTAGCTTGATGGCCAAGTTAGAATCCTAACAAAACTCAACTATCTAAATCACATTTATTTTTATTAGATTACATCACTTTATTCAATTAGATGACATCCCTATTAAAATAGGGTTCTTTTGGATAAGATTTACTACATTATAACTAACAAGATAAAAGATAATCCATCCATATCTGCAAAGATCTCCACTATCTTCAGATGATCTTCCCTCTTGGTCTTTATCTTTAAAGCTAATGTCTATCCACTGTGATCTTATCCTCCACATCATCCAAAATCTCCCTATCATCTCTATCCGTTAATGATGAGTCATCCAAGCCCAAAGCCTGTTATAGCACACTGGTCTAATTTAATACTTACTTGCCCATGTCAAGTCCATTAGCCATGGTCCATTCATTTGAGCATACACTAAGTCCTTAGACTATTAAGGACCCAGCCTTAGCCAAGTTAACTCATATAAGGTTCGAAACTCTACCAAAAATCACACTAAGGTTAATCTAACTTGCTAAGATACTTTAGAACTCTTGCATACCACCATCATTCATGTGATCTAGCTAACCTTCCACTTAAGGCCCATTTACAACTTGTTGTGAAGTGTATTCATATGCTAAGGGGCTAACAAACCACCCACACTAGATGAATTCGACGCCCTTATCGAAATAAACTATGGGCACTCCTCTGAATATGGTTTCCTCAAAGACTCCTTAATCATTAGCAAATCTGCCACATACCATTTCCCCTCTCCGTCAAGTTTATTGTTGCTTTTATTTGGATGGTCCTTCACAAGGTCCATTACTCCTAACATAGCATAATTATTGAGGTAGACTTCTTTTGTCGTGTCATCTTCTCCTTCTCCTTGATCCTTCACCACTATTGAATTAACTTGTTCCTTACCCATCTTTCATTTTGGGATTCACAAGCAAAGTGCAACCCTTCACAAATGAAACAAGAAAATCCTGTTATATAATTTTTTTGGACTTACAATAAGAAGATTCACCTACCGTCTCCTTGCCTTTCTCCGAGCTATTCCGTGTCCCACCATTCTTCTTGCCCTAATTGCTAGTTTGAATTGGTGGTGGCATTTAAAGATCCACCAAGGCATCCACAGCCACTATCGAGCTTGTAAGGTCTTTCACGTTTTGCCTTTGAAGCTCCATTGGCATCTAACCTTGCAAACTGTTTATGAAGTTGAACAACTTATCTTCCTCAATGTTCTGCACGTCCAACAGCAAAGATGTGAATTTCCTCACATACTCCCGCACTGAACCGTCTTGCTTTAACCTCTTCAAAGTTTCTCTCTCTATAAAGTCTTATCGGGGAGGAACTAGTTCGTTGGCTCCTTCTTCATCTTCTCCCAAATGTTAATGGGAGGTCTACCCATACTGATGTCATTGGAAGTTCTCATTCTCCACCACAACTCTACATCTTGTACCATATACATAGTTGTGGTTGACACCTTCAAATCGAAAACCTTTATTGCTACAAAGTATTGCTTTATGTCCCATAAGAAATTTTTGAGTTTTTTGGCACTCCACTTGCCATCAAAAACTTGGGGTTCTCATACTTTCACCAAAGTGCTTTCGACATGCCCAATGTTCTGTGTTACAACAGCACGCCTTAGGATTGTCATCTTGAACCTAGTCTCCTCTAGTGCCTTCATCAAATCTACTATTTGATATTGCAATTGTTGGATTTGTTTTCTCAATATCTCAAATCGAGTATTGTATAAAGTGACCTCCTCTTCCTTTTGAAGAATTGGCCCAATAAGTGCCTCCACTCTGTTGATACGCTCCATCAAATTACTGCCTCTTATCATCTTGAACTATGGCTTTGATACTGGTTGTTACAAAGGTCTTCTTAAACATCGAACTTATACCTAAGTTGCGTCTACTCCTTTGCATGACAATCTCACTTAGGTCCTTTTAAGTAAGATTTAGCCTTCCCAAGTGATCGTCGACCAACAGAACCTTGTTCTCGAGCACCTGACAACCCTCATAGTGTTTGACTTTCACACTTTATAAGAAAACTATGAAAGCACTAGACTATTAATGGTAAGAATAGAAGCATGAAAGAGATACAACAAATGCTAACCTTTATTACTTCCCTCAAAGTATACAAAGAAATGCTCTCTCAATCTCAGAGTGAGGAGTAAGGCTTCAATGAGCTATTTGTAGGCATCTCTGGCTTAATAGCCAATTAAGAATCTTAACAGAAATCAACTACCTATATCACATTTTATCTTTATCAGATTACATCACTTTATTCAATTAAATGACATCCCCATCAAAATAGGACTCTATTTGATAAGATTTACTACATCACAAATAACAAGATAAAAGATAACATCTACTTAGGAATGATTTATCCATATCCGCAGAGATCTCTACTATATTCAGATGATCTTCCCACACGGTCTTTATCTTTAGAGTTGGTATCTATCCATTGTGATCTTATCCACCGTATCATCTAAGATCTCCCTATAATCTCTATCTGTTGATGATAAGTCATCCAAGTCCAAAGCCTGTCATAGTACACTGATCCAATCCAATGCTTACTCATGTCAAGTCCTTTAGCCATAACCTTTTCATTTAAGCATACGCTAAGTTCTTAGTCCACCAAGAAACTAGCCTTAGCCAAGTTAACTTGTACAAGATCCAAAACTCTACCAAAACTAGCACCAGCTTGATTTAACTTGCTAAGTTACCTTGGAACTCTGGCATGCCACCCTCATACGTATTATCCAGCTAAACCTTCCACCCAACGCTCATTTCTAGCTAGCTGTGAAGTGTCTTCATATGCTAAGAGGCTAATAGTAGCGATGATAAAATTGGCTAAATCAATAAGTATGAGTTAGACCAAATTTTTGGTAAAGATTATATCAAGAAGGGTCAATAAGAATCGATTCTAATTGAATTGGAAAAAATCAACTTCATCTGTTTTAAAAATAACAAAATGACATTAGTGTGTTTAATAATTGAAGAATTAATCGACCAAAACAACCTTATTTTGATCCCTAACTCAATCAAGTTTTGGGTTACCTAATTCTAATTGAATTAAACTTGAGTTGTTTGGCCCAAACTTGATCGAGATATGAGTTATGCTTAATAAAAAGATACCTATGCTTAATCCAATTTGTTGTCATTTTTAAACTTTATGCATCTAAGTGATTTTATCAAATGAAACTTTGTTACTGTTCATAAATGTAAAAATTAACTTATTAGGATGTAACATATAGTGTATCTAAAGAAGTAGTAAAGATCCCATTAGGTTGACAAAAGTCCACCATCTAGGAAGCCCACATTAATATGAGAGAATCAATTGGTATTGTTTGTAGGAACTAGTAGAAAAATTATCATCTAACTCATTTTTAGTAATACAAGTGAATGAAGAAAAATTGCATCACTTGGGGCTCCATCCAATAGCCAATAGATTATTGCGTAATTGTTTTATAATTACAGAAACAAGTGCATTTTCTAATTGCACAACTCGTGGCACACTTTGAGTCCTATTTCATAACCAATAAGCATAGGCCTAAGGATTTCGTGTCACTCTTTGATTATGTCCAAATGCAGGAATAAACCTTGTGAGGTTACACACAAAGATTTAATATAAAGCTGATATATTCTAGACTTGAACCTTTCCATACAAGTAATAGCCTATGAACAGGGTCTAAGGAAGCTATGTTAATTTTTGTTTCATAGGTCTACATAAGAAAGAATAAGGGGACATAGGAGGGTGAGACATAAAGATAAGCATATTGGTATGATAGTTGATGGAGACCTAAATATGAGCAAATATCATATCAAGAAATCCTTAAAAGGGCCACCTTAATAAAGTTAACATAGTGAATAATCTCATAGTGATAAAGTAGAGTTGAGGATATTTCTTTTAACATAAGTTCAATTATGTTCTATAATCTCAACGAGATGTAATGGTTATTTCAATCACTTATCAAACTTTAGAGTTAAATAGTATTGGTTGAAAATGGTAGTTTGGTCAATATTTTGTTGTATGATGCATTCTTACCTCTAAATATACCAACTAATCAACTTAGGTCTATATATACCCCTTTAATTAACTTCAAAAGTGTACAAAGAAATGCTCTCTCTCAATGTGTTCTCCTCTCCTCTACTTCTGTTTTAGGGCAAAACTCAAATAAGCTATTTATAAGTACTTTTGGCTTTGCAATTCAGAATCTAATTGAATTGAACTAACTAGATTACCTATATCTTTATCAAATTATATCACACTATCTTATCAAATTGGATGACACCCTTATCTAAATAGGATTCTATAAGAGATTACATTTAATTAGGAAAGATATATAATTCTACTATCTTCAAATGATCCTCCAATATAATATTTGTCTTTTAGCGTTGATGCATATCTATTGTAATCTTATCCACCATGTCATCCAAGATCTCCCCTTAATCTCTATCCATTGATGCTGGTCTGAACTAATGCTTACCTATATGAAGTCTATTAGTTATAGACCATCTATTTGAGTACACATTAAGTCTTTAGAGCTTTCACATGTCTCCCTCATGCATGTGATTCAGCTAACCTTCAACCTAAGGTCCATCTCAAGTTATATTTTAGTCTCACACCTGAATCTTCCATCTCGTCAAAGATTTATGCCAATGTGCATCAATTCATGTCAACTCATCAACAATGTCCATTTTTCTTTCCTACTTACAAGTCTTTGCCTTATTATGTCATCTCGAATTTCAAACATTGGTTAAGGCTCGCCAATGTCTACACGATTCCACTATTAGGACTTAGGGTTTAACAAACCACCCCTACCAAAAGAACTCGATGGCCTCATCAAAATAATCCGTAGGCACTACTATGAATATGGTTCATTTGAAGGCTCCTTAGTCATTGCCATATCTCTAACATACCATTTTCCCTCTTCATCAAGTTTATCCTCGTTTTTGTTTGAAAGATTCTTAATAAGGTCCGTTACACCCAATATATTATAATTATTGAGATAAACTTGTTCTGTTGAGTCTTTACCTCCTTCTCCTTGATCCTTACTGACCAGAAAATTCATTTGCTCCTCACCCACCTTCTGTTTTGGACATTCATAAGCAAAATATGTCCCGTCATAAATGAAATAAGTAATATCCTATTTTATTTGTTTTTTGGAGTTGCATTGAGAAGATTCATTTACCTTCTCTTTGCCTTTCTTCAAGTCATTCTATATTCCACCTATCTTCTTACCCTTATTACTAGTTCGAATAAATGATGGTATCTAGAGATCTACTAAGGCATCTACAACCATTATCATGCTTGGGAGGTCTTTCACGTTCTGCCTTTGAAGCTCCATTTGTGCCTAGCCTTACAAGCCGCTTGTAAAGTTGAACAATTTGTCTTCCCCATACATGTTTTACACGTGCAATAAAAAATATGTGAATTTCCTCACATACTAATTCTTCAAGTTATCTTGCCTCAAATGCTTCAAAGCTTCCCTTATGAGTCATGAAGTGTTGTTGGGGAGAAACTAGTCCATTAGCTTCTTCTTCATTTCTCCCAAGTGTCAATGGGAGATCTACCTGCATTGATGTCATTAAAGGTTCTTTTTCTACATCACAACTTTGCATCCTCCACCATATATATAGTCGTGATCAACATCTTCTCTGAATTAGACACTTTTGCCATTGTAAAGTATTGTTTCATGTTCCACAAGAAATTTTCGAGCTCCTTGGCATTTTACTTACCATCAAAAACTTGCAGCTCTCTCTCTTTCACCAAAGTGCTTTCAACATGCCCAGCATCTTGTGTTGCAATGGCATGTCTTAGGATCATGATCTCCAATCTAGAATCCACTTATGCCTTCATCAATTCTGCTATTTGATTTTGAAACTATTGGATCTATGCCTCTAAAATCTCAAACTGAGGTGAGTAGGAGGTGATCATTTCCTCCCCTTGAGGAATTGTCCCTATTAATGCCTACACTTTATTAAAATGCTTTATCAAATTATTGCCTCCCACCATATCGATATTTTAGCTCTGATACCAATTGTTACAAATGCCTACCTAAACATTGAACTTATATTGAAGTCACGCCTACTCTTTTGCACGACAATCTCACTTAATTCTGCTTAAGTAAGACTCAGACTTTTCACGTGATCGTCAACCAACAACCCTTATTCTTGAACGTCTCATAACCCTCACAGTGTGTAACTCTCATACTTGAGTAAGAATACTATGAAATCATTAAATAATCATAGGCAACAATAAAGACACAGAAAATATAGTAAAAATCAACCTTTATTACTTCCCAAAAGTATACAAAGGAATGCTCTCTCTCAACGTGTTCCCCACTCCTCTATCTTTGTTTCAGAGCAAGGCTCAAATAAGCTATTTATAGGCACTTCTAGCTTTACAATTCAAAATCCTAATTGAACTGAACTAACTAAATCACCTCTATCCTTCTCAGATTACTTCACACTAACTAATTAGATGACCCCTTATCCAAATAGTACTATATCTTATAGGATTTAGCTACATCAAAACTAACAACATAAGAGGTTACATTTAATTAGGAAAGATATATCCAATATTCATGAAGAACTCTACTATCTTTAGATGATCCTCCCGCATGATCTTTATCTTTTAGAGCTGATGTAAATCTATTGAAATCTTATTTATCACATCATCCAAGATCTTCTCTTTATCTTTATTTATTGATGATGAGTTATCCAAGCCCAAAGTCTTTCATAGCGTAATGGTCTGGTCCAATGCTTACCTAAGTCAAGTTCATTAGTCACGGTCCATCCATTTAAGCACATATTAAGTCCTTATAGCTCTCACATGTCTCCTTCATGCATGTGATTCAGATAACCGTCAACGCAAGGTCCATTTCAAGTTATTTTTTGGTCTCATATTCGAATCTTGTATCTCGTCGAAGATTCCTACCAATATGCACCACTGTATGCCAACTCATTGATAATGTCCGTTTTTCTTGCCTACTGCAAGTCTTTGTCTTGTTCCATCTTCTCAAGTGTCAAACATTGGTCAATACTCGTTAATGCCTGCACAATTCCACTATTAAGACTTAGGGTTCTAACACCTACCATCCTTATTATGAAAGACAAGGAACGTCACAAAGTTAAGGGAATTCTCTCTCAATCTAAACTTTCACACAAGCCTAAGTCAAAGTTAGCCATCAAAGTGTTATTAGTGAAAAATCCTTCAACACTAAATGTTTTGTAGCCTTAGAAACTGACTAGCCCCATAACTCAAGGATACTATCAACTTAGCATAGAAATTTAAAATGACACATCAATTTTAGCCTAATAAGCTAATACATAAGGAACATTAAGAAGTCGTACTAGTTATAAATATGGGGAACACTGAGAAAGAGACCCAAAGAAAATGGCATTTGGAGTTTATTAAAACTATAATTATAGTCTTCTTTCATTTTATTCCCGAAAATCAAAATACGGAATGGAAATACATAACAATCATCTCATAGTTTTAGAATTGATTCCATATACTATTAGCTAAGACTATTGGATGGCTACATTGATGATTGTGGTTAAAGCGAAAGTCTTTGACAAAGATAAGTTTAAAATATCACAGTAAGATGGTTTAAGCTAATTCTATCATAAGAAGACTTGCCATTTAGAAGACTTTTACAAAAGTTAGATCTTTATCTTTTACAATAAGAGCACATATATAAGGTTGAGTCAAGAAAATGGTTACATTAGAAAAATTAACTGGTACTTATGGACTATCACTTGGATGCCTATGCATGAAATATGGCGTTAAACAATCAGAAGTCTACTACTAGTAGTATTTAAAGCATTAAATGTAATTATAGGGAAAATCTCATATTTATGTAAATTCACGTAAATACAAAGAGAGCAAGACGATCCAATTGATTGGTGGGGCCCATATTACAGTGTTAAAGGCCCTTCCCGTCGTTTTGTGATCCACGTTGCTCCAACCAATGAGAAACCCGAGTTGAAATCATGCACCCAATCAAGTGATCCCACGTGGAACATCCACGTAACTTCAGCGCTCCTCTGTCTTCCTTTTTATATATCTGATCAAAGGAACCTCGGCGGTTATTTCCGTTATCTCCGCACCGTCAAATCACAAAATTCCTTCCTCGCCGTTTTCATTTCCCGTTAAGTTATTCCGTCAACTGATAAAAGGAACCTCGGCGGAAATCCAGTGGTCGTCGGTGGCTTGCGGCGAAATGGAATCACACGGTGCCGGACTGCGCCGAGTGTTGGTGTTAGCCTTTTGTGTTGCCGGAATCTGGTCAGCGTACATCTATCAAGGAGTTCTCCAAGAAACTCTGTAAGTCTCTTCCTAATTGGATGCGACGTCATTGTTGTAACATAGGGTTATGAGATGATTCCCTTTCTGCTTCAGATCTACAAAGCGATTTGGTGAGGATGGGAAGAGGTTCGAACATTTAGCGTTCCTAAATCTGGCGCAAAATGTGGTTTGCCTGATTTGGTCTTATATAAGTAAGTTGTACGCAATCCACTAGTGTAATTTGATAACATACATTATATTGTAGTGTTTTGGAGCTTAAAGTGGTTATTTCCGTTTTGATGTCTAGTGATAAAGATTTGGTCGAGAAGCAGTACAAGTGGTAGTGGTGCTCCATGGTGGACGTATTGGAGTGCAGGAATTACCAATACCATTGGTCCAGCGATGGGCATTGAAGCTTTGAAATATATCAGCTACCCAGCTCAGGTTTGTTCAACTTTTTATGAAATCTTTCTTTCTTCAGGAGTTTGTTGTTTTTTGATAGATTCTAGTCATTATCAGTTTCATTGACTAACATTCCTTACCGATTTTGGTGCCTGCAGGTCCTAGCAAAATCTTCGAAAATGATTCCAGGTGTGGTGTCTCTTTTGATTGTGCAGCTTCATATTATAAAAAATGTAAAACAAACTTGATATCGCTAGTTGTGATCACCACCTTGGATCTTTAGTGTTAATTTGGTGCTCTAGAAATTAACTTGATCGTTTTCATTTTGTCTGTTGGTGGTTCATTTCTTACTGTAGATGCTTTTTGAAGATTAAATTGGATATATTGAGGTTTCTGAACAAATGCAATTGCTGTTCTTCCAAAGGTCCAAGTTAGCTATGCAAATTTTCTGTTGTTTTGACCAACGTCCTCTGTAACTAATGCATGTTTTTCTTCTTGAGCCTCTTTCCATTTCACAGTGTGTTTTGCTTTTTGTTTGTTCGTAGCTTTTTAGGAAAATACTTACAAAGTACTTGTTCAGTGCTTGGGATTACTCTAGTATGCATCCAGATCAGTAAGGCACCATCTCTAGTATCATTTTCTGATGAATTATTTCATAATTTTTATGCAGTCATGTTGATGGGCACTCTAGTTTATGGTATAAGATACTCCCTTAATGAGTATATATGCACTTTCCTTGTTGCTGGAGGGGTATCAACATTTGCGCTCTCGAAGGTGAGAGACTATGTCTGAAAGATTTCTTCATCTCGAACCCTGTATTATAGCCATAGACTCAAAATTTCGGTTTTAATTCATGTCCTGTCTCATGTATGCTTCCCGATTTCAGACCAGCTCAAAAACTATGAGCAAACTTGCACATCCAAATGCACCTCTTGGATACGGACTTTGTTTCTTAAATCTTGCATTTGATGGATTTACAAATGCTACACAGGATTCACTCACTACAAGGTGTGCTTCACTTTTTAACTACCTAATCACTATTTTTTTCAACTTAAATATCTGTGTATGATCTTGAAGGTTTTCTTCCTGAATTTGTTCTCACTCACTAAATATACTTGCTCTTCAGGCACTTTTCATCGCCTAAATGAATGTACTTTGTCTTTTTTTACTCAGGTATCCAAAGACGAGTGCTTGGGATATTATGTTGGGTATGAATTTATGGGGTACGATTTACAACATGATCTACATGTTTGGCTTGCCTCAAGGTTTTGGATATGAGGCAGTTGAGTTCTGTAAGCAGCATCCAGAGGCAGCCTGGGACATTTTTCTCTTCTGCCTGTGTGGTGCAGTAGGCCAGAACTTCATTTTTTTAACCATTAGCAGATTCGGATCTCTTACTAATACTACAATCACCACCACCAGAAAGTTCGTGAGCATTGTGGTTTCATCATTGCTTAGTGGCAATCCCCTTTCAACAAAACAATGGGGATGCGTAGCCATGGTCTTCTCTGGGTTGTCATACCAGATCTATCTCAAATGGAGGAAGTTGCAGAAATTTCAGAAGAAGAGAAAGCCTATGTGAAGAAACTGCAAGAGAGGGAAGCCAACACTGAAAAGAGGATGCTAAAAATTTTCGCCTTCTTATATGGTATCATTTTAGTTGCCTTCATACTTAAAAGCCACACCTAGGTGAGTGTTAATTGAATACAAATAGGAGAGATTAACTTACTAATGTATTGGAAATCGTACATCTTCATGTTATGGCAGTGCGGGCGTATTGCTGTGGCTTTAAATGTAATTTTGACATAGCTAAGAAGTCTACATATCTCTGCTTATGACAAACTGTTAATGCTATAATGCCTGGGAAATGAACTAGCAGAATAATACTGCGCAAATGCGCAGTAATAATGCCCTGTGAATATAATTGATTAAATAATTTTATAATTT
>JAOSBL010147255.1:0-13231 GCA_027568915.1 Erythroxylum roraimae | reverse complement strand
TTTATATTTGTATTAAGGCAAAAGGGGTGGTTTTTGAATGTAAAGATATTGAGAAAACAAACATCGTGTTCTGTAATGGACCCAAGTGATTACTGAAACTCTGATGTGTTCAATAATGTTTGCATCTTTGTGACTAAAATGGTTTTAAATAAATCAGGCCATTTTGATTATCGAATTTTCGCATACGCTTTAATTGTTTAAGAAAATTTGCAATGTGATTTGAATGTTAATTGTCTCCGAATGCTGGGCTCCGGAAGCGGGGTCCAACACTTCTACTTCTCCTAACTAATCTAAAAGGCTTTTATATCAAAGTCACCACTAAAGGATGAAATATCTACCTTTAGTCTATACTCATGATCACCCTTACCTTCTTTATGATAATCTCCTGTTAGGATAGTTTCCTTATCATTGTTGGAATCATCAGCTCTCATAGAAAAAGTGCTAGAATTTGAGGTCTTGCCTGGGTAATTTTCCTCTCATTTATTTCCTCAAATCTTCAATTATCGTCACTTTGCATTAATGCCTATAGTTATCCTATGATTGTAGCCAATTTCTATTAAATATTGCGAATAGTTGTCCTATGTTCTTTGATTCTTCTCCAAACATTGCGTAATCCTTGAATGCCTTATTAGGATTAATTGACTTTGTTAGAATGAACAACCTTTGTGAGATTCAAGGCTCTGATACCACCTGATGCAACAGATGAGATAAATAAACACAATTTTAATCCAAGAATCATAAGATAAAAGTTCTCAAAGAGAATAAATTTTATTAATAGAGAGTTATGTTAATCTCTCTCAGAAGTTGTTTAAATAGGTTCACATAAACTCGAATTCATCTTTAAAGGAATTTTAAACAAAATAGGAAACTCTAATTTATTTAAGGAAGAATTCTAAAAGAAATAAGAAACTGTAATTTATCTCAAGAAGACTTCTAGACAAAATAGGAAAGGTTGAGTAAAGTTTAAAATAAGAAATAAATAAAATAGGAAATTATTAAAAAATCTTGCAGAGAAGGATGTTGGCTAAGGTGTAAGCATATGCTAGTCAGTATTCCATTTTGCCTAATCAAAAAGAAATTTCGAGAAAAATGTTGTATAAGAAATGATCATATGTTAGTCATTGTACCATTCTACCCAAAAAGAAAGAAATATAAAGAGTAATCTTAGATAAGGGGAGATCATGTGTTAGTGAATGTCTTAATCTGTCTAAGAATTCAAATGCCTCATCAAGAAGCTTTTGCTTCAAGGTTTTGTTCTTGGCTTTGGAGTGCTTTAGACACTATGCCAAGGCTTTAAAAAGGAAGGGGAGACGTCTAAGCTTATTGCCAAACTTTGGAGGAATAAGAACTTGGAGGAAGAACTTAAAGAAGAAAGCATGCTTCCTTTGTTTTGAACTTGCTCTTTGTATAGACTCCTTATGTCCTTTTTTGTCTTTGCAAATCTTCCTATTGATTTCTTTGCAGAAGTCATATGTAGCTCTCCTCGGTGGAGGCTTTACGTCTTGTTAAATAATTCAAATTATTCTAATTTTTTTAACAATTGGGCCCTCATTTTGGGTTGATATAAATAGTATTCATATTACATTGCTTTGGACTCATATTTTATAATATTTTGGGCTCACATTACAATAAATTGATCAAATTAATTTCTTATTCTTAAGATTTTTTGTCTTTATTGTTTTTTGAAGTTATTGTGGATGATTTTGGTTTTAGCAATTGCTTCATTATCTCAAAATATTTGTCTTTGGTTTTTGCAATTGCTAATAGTGTTTGAGCTTTTAATTTTTGTTGCAAAATGAAGTAAGTTCACTTTGCTTTAATGATTGAGAGTTTTAGGCTAGCCATTCCTCTATAGCCACCTGATGGGATTTGTTTCTTTGCAAAAACTTATCCCACCATTTCACTTTAAATCTTCTTACTAATATCGGGATGTCCAATTATGGTTCTTGTTTGTACTCGCACTTCCACATTAACACCCAAGGGATGAAAAATTTAGAGACAAACAAGAGGCTTGGGGAGAAAATGTCTTCATAGTCTTTAGCTTGTTATTTTGCTTTAAAAGTAAAATATCCTTCGTATACCTTTGGCAGGAATATCTGTAGGATGCACCTATACCTTTCCACTAATTAGAACTAGAATATGAAATAGTACTTTGCTCTAGTGTTGAAGAAAAACAACTAAATGAGTTTCAATTCTTTTGGGTTTCTTTAGCTCAACTCCCCACTCTATTGTGTGAATCACTTGTTTATTTTACAAGTGGAGTAGATAGAGACTGTTTTGTAAAGCTCAACGTAATGGTGTTTAATTTTCACACAATATGTTTCTTCAAGGATGTGTATATAATATTCTTGGGCTTTTGACAAATCTTAAGGCTTATAGAGCTATCCTATTGGAAAAACATATTATCACTTTGAAAGGGTTTGGGACATAAAATTCATTTCAATTGTCAAAATATTTTAAAATTTTTATTTTTTAAAAAAAAAATTTTTAAAAAGATTTTTATTTTGAAATTTGCAAATCTTTTGAAGAAATTATTAATAAAATTTCTTTGGGTTTTGATTCATATTATATTTTCTGTAACCATTTTTGAAAGAATTTTCTTTTATGGGCACTCGTCAATTGAATCTCTTAGAGTTATAGTCAACTTTGAAGTTGTTAAAAGATGTTATAACCACTCAAAAATGTCCTTCATATTAGATGAGGTCTCACTTTGGTTTTTGGTAAAAAGGGACTTGTTTTTCTTCCTCTAGAATCTCTTTCTAGGTTTCTACTGATTGCTCTATTGTGCGATTTGAGGGGATAAAGTTTGTAGTAGATGGGCGCATATGGCTCATTGAGCTTTTAGTAGAGGCTTTGAAAGTGGTTTTTGCTCTTAAAATCATGATATGGATTATAAAAATTCTTTGGTTAAGAAATCAAAAACGGAGTTTGCTTCGCCTTTAATAAATTCAACTTCAAAATCAAAGACACTCAAAATTGCTTGCCATCTAGTGAAAATTTTCTTCATTATATTAATATGAACTCCAAAGTTCGTAATCGACAACTGAATCTAAATACAACATTTATTCAAGTGATTATTCAGAATAAAAAAGTTAATGCTTATATCGACACTGGCGCTACTATTTGTATAACCTATAAAACATTATTAAACAACTGAAAAAAATTAAACAAACCCTTACAAATAAAAATAGCAAATGGAAGCATTAAATCTATTTGAAATGTCAGTTATTATAATAATATTATTATTGAAAATTATACTTTTATAATACCATCAATATATCAACAAGAATCAGGATTACCATTGATTTTAGGAAACAATTTTCTTAAATTATATAATCCCTTTTGTCAATATTTACATTACATAACTTTAAAAACACCAATAATAAATTTTTTAAATAAAAAATCTATCATTCTTAAAATTCCTATATATCATACAACTTATTATAAAACTTTAGAATTTGTAACCGAAAAATTAAATCAATTACAATTTTATCTTCTTAATAATTTAAATCTACAGAATGAGATAGAAACCTTAATAGAAAAAGTATATAGTGAAAATCCACTTGACCCTATAAAAAATATTAATAACCAATTAATTGCAATAAAATTAAAAGATCCTACAAAGGAAATTAATATTAAAAATAACATACCATACACACAACAAGATGTAAAAGAATTTATTACTAAATATTCCTAATTATTACTAAATCAATTAATCTCACCAAGCGCAAGTAAACATTCAGCCCCAACCCTTTATGTAAATAACCATTTTGAACAAAAACATGGTAAAAGAAAAATGGTAATTAACTATAAAGAATTAAATAAAGCTACTATAAGAGATGTATACAAATTACCTCGAAAAGATTATATTATTAGTCGATTAAAAGGACACCATTGGTTTACTACACTGACTGCAAAATCAAGATATTGGCAATTAAGATTACATGAAAATACAAAACCATTAACAACCTTTACTTGTCCATACAAAAACATTACCAATGGAATGTATTACCCTTTGGATTAAAACACGCCCCTATAATTTATCAAAGATTTATGGATAATAACTTAGAAGGATTAGAAGAATTTTCATTAGCCTATATAGATGATATTATTATTTTTTCCAATAAAAATAAAGAAGATCATTTAAAAAAAGTAAAACAAGTCTTATCTAGATGTCAGCATAAAGGATTAATTCTAAGAAAAAAGAAAATTAAATTAGCATAACAAAATATCGAATGTTTAGGTATAGATTAATTCTAAGCAAAAAGAAACTTAAATTAACACACAAAAATATCGAATATTTAGGTATAGAATTTTATAACGGATTTCTTAAATTACAACCTAACATTCTTGAAAAATTACATAATTTTCCTGACACATTTAAAAATATAACTGAGGTTCAAATTTTTTTAGGATGATTCAATTATATATCTGATCAAGGATTTCTTAAAGATTTAGCTAAAGCAAGAAAACAGTTACAAATTAAATGTAGTACAAAACTCAATGGACGTGGGCTGATGAAGATATAAAAACCATCAAATTATTAAAAAATCTTTGCAAAGATTTACCAACATTATATAATTATAATGCTAAGGATACATTAATTGTACAAAAAGATGCAAGTATTGATACATGGCTTGGCTGCCTTTTGGCACAACCACCTAATTCAAGGAAATATCTTTTATGTAAATATATCAATGAGACTTTTAATCTCACTGAAAAGAAATATCCTATTCATGAAAAGGAAACACTTGCATGTATTAAAACATTAAGAATATGAAAAATTGATTTATTACCTATTGAATTTCATATTCAAACAAATTCTGAGTATTTATATGGATTCACTAGATATAACATTAAAACTAATTATAATAAAAGGAGATTGATTAGATGGCAACTCGAATTAAATCAGTACATTTTTCAAATCAATTGTATCAAATCTTCTACTAACAATCTTGCAGATATATTAACAAGAGAATGGAAACAGCTATCCTTAGCCTGAAAAAATCACTCATCAAAAAAGAAAATGAGTTAACTAATCTTCAACAACAAGTGGGCATTGTAACAAAATAAATCAATCAGTTACGAGCCACTTTTACTCTTCTTAAAAAACAAATATCCATTGACCAACCACCAACTACAAATATCCAATTAACCAATGTCCAAACACCAAACATTCAACCAATAACACCTCAACAAATTATCGAGACACTTTTACCCCTTTCTCAAAAAAAAGCTGACTTCAAGGAAACCAAGACATATGTAATTTTTAATGGACCCATGGCCACTATCTATGATGAATGGCATAAAGTTGCTATTCACATCAAAAGTAAGTGTTCCATTATTTATCGAAGCTATAACACTCGTATTGAAGCAGAAAAAGCCTTAGCAGAATTTAGAGAGCCTTCTTTATGACCTCGATATAAACAAATCCTTGAAAAACAACTAAACTCCTCTTCAATGAAAACCCTTGGAAAACTTATTAACATGGAAAAAAATCAATTCCATCCCTACCAAAGCTCTCAAGGAATAAATGCAAAAAATAACCTCTAAAATATTTACGACTGTTTTCAAGTATTAAATTATTGGAAAGAAGATCAGAAAATATTCCAGTATTACCCTTAGAACATAGGACATTATAGACCAAAAGCAATTATCTTCCCTGAAGTAGATGCACTCACCACTTTTCTCTTCTTTCAAAGTAGATTAGTGGATACCATTTGCCTAACCAATTTAGCCATCCTTTTCGAATTTCCCGCCAGTTACAAGAAGAGATTTGCTAAAGAAAGAGAAATATTTATTAAAGTATTTACCAGCTATCCTATTTTTAAACAAGCAGAGACCCTCAAGGAAGTAGAAGTACAGTTATCCCGCCTAGCATATATACAAATTGGCATCAGTAATGGCATGTACCCTCCTATTGATGACCCTTCAAAATATGAATTTGAATGGGATCTCATTAATCAATTCAATCTTCTTTTTCCCAAAGGAGTCTATCAACAAAGTCTCAAAATAGACCAATGTAATGGACATATCCTCATAAATCTAATACAAATTTATAAACAATTACACAAAATTTCAGACAAAAAACGATATAAAATAGGATATATACATCTATCTACTATTCAAATTTTATTAAAATCTACTTTCCATGAAGGAATAGATTCTCTAATATGAATGGCTATCATAGACGAATGCATGAATAATTTAAACGATCATGTGATAGGAATAATGTATGGAAATTTTGCTTATGGAAAAATAAAATTTAACACTCTATTTAAAGTTAGGAATCCCTTTACAATCATATAATTTATATGAACCTATTACTATTGCTTATAAATTCTATAGACAAAAATTTAATGACTATAGGACAATACCCTTTTTCAATTACTTATCAGATTAGTTATGCTTTAACTAATTCACACCATAGTATTGAATTTAAAAAATAGATAAAATTTACATTGACCAATTATTTAATGATGTAGCAAAAGTAGGTACTAATTTAAGAACTAATTTACAAGAAATACCATAAATAAAATATCTGATTAAATTATTATAATTATCTACTCCACGATTATCTTTATCTGAAAATAAACCCTTTAAAGAAAAATCTCCATTAAGATCACAATTTGTAAGATTAGAAAGACCTATTAGATTTACCGAACCAAGAATAAGATTAGAAAACCCTATTAGAATCATTGAACCAAAAATAACAACTGAAAAAGAAGAACCCGATCAAAAGCAAAATTTATAGAAAGAAATAATTACTATTAAAAATCAACTTAAAGAACTAACAGAACACCTTAAAAATACTTTATGAGTATTACTAAACAATTATCTGAATTATTAGATAAACAAATAAATATTGAAATTCAATTAAAAGAAACAATTACTACTATACTACCTTTAATTCAAAATTATAATGAATTTAATAAAAGTCACAATAAATTAAAACTAGAGATTAATTCTTTAAAAAATGAACTCATAAAACCTTTAACCGACCAAGATGAAATTATTTATGGATATGAATCAGATCAAGAAATATATGTAGATCAACAAAAGAATGAAGATCAACCAAAAACAAGTCAAAGTGGAGAAAAAAAAGAAAAAGAGATAAACAATCAAACTATAATTGAAATTATAAACCTATTTAAACAGAAGAATTAAATCGTCTTAGATATTATCAAAAGGATAATAAAATAAGAAAATTTCCTACAGAATGCACACCAAAACACATAACCTTACGACCAGATGAAATTCTTAATTTAGATTGTGTATTATCACCATAAAAATTATTAATAAAATGGTCTAATAGATTAGCATTAGTAATACAACTAGAGAAACCGTTTGAAGGATTAACAAATATAAGTACCTTATGTAATTTTATTACTTATAAAACTACTATTATTGTGTTAAATTTTTTATTAGATAATGAAATAAGAATAAAAAATACTACTAAATTTGTTAATGCTATCTAACCAATAAAAGCATTTCATGTGGTTACTAATGAAATTTATAAAGAATTTATTGGAAAAAATATAATTTCCTATAAACAAGAAATTGAAAATGAAGGAAGAAAAAATGCCTTATGGCATTTAAATAATATGTGAATATGCGATATCTGCTATTTAGAAGAATATATTTGTAAATTCAAAAAATATTATTATAAACTAACTCATACAGAGCAAGAAATGTATATACAAATATTTATCCAAAAATTACCTTATCCAATAAATAAAACATTAGAAGAATTATTTCTAATAAAACAAAATGCTAATTTCGTAGCTTATAACTCAGGTGGAGCTATTTCAATAACAAAAGAAGTATTATCACAAAAATGTCTAGAAGAAAAATTACATTAAAAAAATTAAAACATAAAGATATCCAATTATGTTGTTCTAAATATTCTAAAGTTCCTCAATAATATAGATGTGAATTTCCTACCTATCAAAAACAAAGAAAACAACAAAAATACTTTAGTAAATATAAATGGCGAAAATATCCTAAAAAATTTCCATTTAAACCATATAAAAAGTTTTTTATAAGAAAAGCTTATAGACAATATAAAACAAAAAAGAAATATTGTCCTCAAAATAAGACAAAATGTAAATGTTGGTTATGTAAAAAAGGTCATTATGTAAATAGTTATCCAAAAAGACATCGAAGTAAATTTAAGGAAAAAATTAATATTTTTAATTCAGCATTAAAATATGATTTAGAACTTGTAGAATCAGAATATGAAACAGACTCAACGATGTTTCATGAATTAGTTTTCCATAATAAATAATATTTTTACAATTTATTATATTTTTAATGAGATGATGATTAATATCTTGTCCAGCTTTAAGGTTTAACTATGTTTTGGCAATTTTTTTATTTGATAATAATGTACTAATATAAAAAATTCCAGTAGATTTAGTTAATTCTAAAGTATCTACATCCAATATATTATCTATAGTAATTTCTGACATATTAAATGAAAAAGTCTTTTATGTTCGGTTAATAGATTATTTGTATTTTGTAAATCTTGACTATATGAATTATAGAGGTTAGTAGT
This sequence comes from Erythroxylum roraimae, assembly GCA_027568915.1. Lineage (NCBI taxonomy): Eukaryota > Viridiplantae > Streptophyta > Magnoliopsida > Malpighiales > Erythroxylaceae > Erythroxylum > Erythroxylum roraimae. The sequence goes on along the minus strand of JAOSBL010147255.1, from coordinate 4,674 downwards.
AATATCAAGTTTTTCTTTAATAGGTATTAATCCATTATTATTAATGAAAAATTGTAAATAATTATATCGTTCTTCATAATAATCTTTTTCTGTTTTATATTGAAATACTAAACTTTCAAAATACATAATCTTAGTTTGTAGGTGATTACAGATAGTACAATAGTTAATCATATATGAGTTTGATAATGTTCTTGAAAACGTTTATAAAGTTGTCTTATTTCTTCTTTTTCTTGATGATATAAAGTTGTATGATTATTATTAATATTTTGAAATGTCTGAAAAGTATTTGTAGAAGCATTAATAGATATAAGAAAGGTATATGTTGAGGTAAAGGTTTTGATACATTGCTGACTAATTTTTTGTTTTGTTTCCATATGTGTTATTAATAGGTGAATAGATCAATAGATCTACAAATAGCACAAATAGGTATTACTAATAGATTTTGTTAAGAAGAAAGCTAATAGGAATATTGTTAAATTTATAGATCAAACAATCAATAAGAAAATCTATAAGAATGTTTCTATCTAAATAAGTTAAACTAGCATATTAAAAGATAATAATGGGTTTAAAAAATAAATAATTATTAAATAAAATAGATGATAAATGATGAAAAGATAAAGACGCAAGTAAACATACCTTGTTGTCTTGTTTTCTCTTAAACATTAATTTTTAGGCTAAAGCGAGAAGTTTAGAGACTGGACAGGAGTATGGAAACTTAGGAGTTTATTTTTTCACACTGAGTTATACCCAGAGCTTACATTATATAGGAACGAGGATAGCAAAAAAGAAAGAAAAAGTAGATTCATAAAGAATTTGCTTTCCCTACCATTCACCTTTTGTTTTAAGATAGCTCCATATCCTAGACTAGAAGCGTCTACCTTTATAATTTTAAAGGTAGTATGGTCAACTAAGTGCAAAATGGGGATATCTTTGACCATTTTTTTAATTTGATTCGCTAAACGAGTATGTTTTTCTGACCAAGGTTTTAGGTTTTTTCTCAATATATCTTTGAGAGGTTTATAGAGCATTTTCAGATAGGATAAACATCAATGACATAATTTAGGCTTCCTGAAAACATTTGCAACTATTTTATACCGGGGATTTTGTTAAGGAATTTCTTACTGATTTCTAGGGTTCTCTCAATGGGTGTGATAATTCCATTGTGGATATAATGCCTTAAAAACCAAACCTTGATTTAGAAAAAGCTAAATTTGGTTTTTGACACTACTAATCCATTTTTTTTCTAATGACATGGATAAATGTATTGATGTTTTTAAAGTGTTGCTCTAAAGTTGAGAAGAACATAAAGACATTGTCAATGTAAATAATGCAAATTTCAGAACAAGGGGAAAAATATTTTGTTCATGATTCTTTGGAATTCAAAAGAGGCATTATGCCTGATGAACGAATGAGGCAATAAAAATGGTTTTGTACCTATCTTTGAAATTTATTTAGACTTGCCAAAATCCAGATTTCAAGTCAAATTTTGAGAAGATTTCTGCATTGTATAATCTTTGAAGCAAATCTTTCTTAATTGGAATAGGATACCTAATCCAATTCAAGGCTTTACTAAGAGGTTTGTAGTTAATAACCAATATGGGTTCCTCTCTCCCCCCCTCTCAGAATTTTTGTTTAAATAAAGTTGCATAACTCTAAGAAGATCTAGATGTAGAGATTAACTTTTTCCAAAACAAGTTTTTATGAAAATTAAATTAAATTATATCAAAAGTTATTACACGATCTTAAGCAATAATCATACACCTAGAATCAAGTGAGGCTATACTAAACAGGATGTACACCAAAATACAAAAATTTACATCAAAGCAACCAATTTACTCTAAGTTCTTGGCTAACTATACATTGCTTATCATTAGCAATAATAACAGCTCTAATCAGGTTCACAATTTGCTCAGTAAGGTGATGTTTCTGCAGTTCCTCATTTTTGTATAATCTCCTATTCCTTTCTCTCCAAATGGAATAAATTACCATTTGGAATGAAGTCTTGATGATAATGATATTCCTTTAACTTGCTTTGGTGCTTCTTATGCTTGTATTTAGCATCTCAGACCACACAAAGTTGAAGCTTGAAAGGTGTAGCATACTCAAAAGTCAACTCCACACTGACTTGCTATAGCTACATTCAAAGAAAAGATGATCTCTGCTTTCATTCAATTGTTTACAAAGAACATATATAGGATCAAACCTATCAAACCATCTGTCTTTAGTTCTTCATCTATTATTTATCAGTAACCGTGTGAATACTATTGCTTTAGGACACAGAACTTACTTCTAGGTGACATTAGCCTAAGGAATTAGATCCAGATGCTGCATTAATAAGTTGTGACTAGAACTATTGGTGAAAATTCCACTAGTATGATGGGTCCAGATCATTATTTCCTTTCTCCTCTCTGCAGGTACTTTAGGAAGATATTCAGCTGGCAGTTAAAAATTCCTAAAGTTACCAGCCTATTCCCCTTCCTGTATTAACTAAGACATTCTAGCATCAATAGGAATTTTGTTTTTGAGTGTTTCTAATTCAAATCTTTGTATAAAAGGGCTAAAATCAGTCCAATTATCGAACCAAAGCCATATCTCCTCATCAACACCTAACATGTGCTTCAAATATGGATATATAAGATCTCTTAACTTAACCATATGGTTAAAATCCATAAGCATTCTTGAGATTCTTATACCTACCATAAATTATGATTATTAAGGTGATAAGCATTTACCCATTTAACCCATAAAGCTTCCTTGTCATTGAATAATCTCTAATTCCTCTTAAAAAGCAAAACCTTTTGCAATTGAGTAACGGGAATGATCCCTAGTCCCCCATGCTTTTGCGGTATAGTAATATCACTCCATTTCACCTTAGACTGTTTGCTATTATCAATTTTTCCAGGTCATATAAAAATTTTCAACAATCTATCCATTTCTTTGATAACCCTCTTCGGAATAACAACTTGAGTTACCCAATGAACATGCATTCTATTCAATACTAATATGATGAGGGTCAATCTAGTAGCTAGAGATAAAAATCTATTTTGCCAAGCTTGTATTCTAGTTTTTAGTTTTTCAATTAAAGGGAGAAAATTCGAGAATTTGGGTTTTTTTAGTAGTAATAGGAACTCCCAAATATCTAAAAGGAGTAGCATGTAGATCAAAGCCAATCATATTACTTATCCATTTAAGATTTCGAACATCGAAGGAGACATAAACTCCACTTTTGTACACATTAATCTTGATTCCTAGCCAACCACAAAATATTTGCATCATATTTATCAACATCTGAATTGAGTGAGGTTCAGCCTTGCAGAGAAGGATCAAATCATCAGCATAAACCAAGTGTGACAAATTCGTATCTCTACATTTATGATGATATTAAAACAACCCATTGAATTCCACAAGTTTAGAAACAAGTCTGGAAAAACCTTCCTTGTTGCTAATATGAAAAGGTAAGGGGATAGTGGATCTCTTTGCCTAATACCTCTTGTATTATGGAAAGGTCAATTAGGAATACCATTAACTAGTATGCTCAAAGAAGTAGAATGAATACATTGCATAATCCAATTCTGAAATCTGGCAAGTAAATCAATAGCATCTAACCAAGCTTGTAGATAAGTCCAGCTAATGTTATCATAGGCTTTAAACAGGTCAATCTTCAATGCACAACTCTTGATACATTTTCTAAATTGATAATCACCTAACAACTCTTGAAGGATAAGGATGTTGTCAACAATACTTTGTGAAGGCAAGAATGCATCTTGTTCCAAATTAATAACTTCAGTCAAAACAATCTTCAATTTGAATGCCAAGAGTTTATCAGTGTTTTGGTATACAGTTGTACGTCAAGAGATAGGTATGAAATTTGAAATAGCAGTAGGTTTGGCCTTCTTAGGAATTAGGAATATGAAGGTGTGGTTTACTTCTTTCGGCATTGAGTTAGAAGAAAAAAACTCCAACACAACATCAATTAAGAGAGAACCAGTAATGGACTAAGCTTTTGGGAAAAAGCCATCATAATATTCCTCTACTCTAGGAGCCTTTGAACTATTAAGACTGAATAGTACATCCCTTACTTGTTGGGAGTTGAAAGGGCATTGAGCATATCTAAAAGAGACTGATTGGGATTGAACTCTAATACACTCTCTACACCAAATCCCCTTTGTTGAATTTCAGACCTTCCCATAAGATTTTGAAAATAACCTCGGATAAAATTGGATAGCTCCTAATGATCATAAATAACATTAACAAATTCATCCTTCAACTTAGTAATAGTATCGATGTTTCTCCTACCAAGAAGAGAAGCATGAAAAAATTTGTGTTTGAATCACCATCCTTAAGCCAAGTCTACCTAGCTTTTTGTATAAGGATCAATTTCTACAAATTCAAACCTTCCTAATGTTACTTCTGAAGTAAATCACTTGTTAATATAGAATTCACGTACAATATACAAAATGTACAAGAAGGGGAGGGGGTTGAATTGTGTATTCTTTTCGTGAATACAAAAACCTTTGATATTTCTTAAAAATAACTTTTTTCAAACTATTAAATGAATATCAAACATGTTATACAAAAATAGCTACGTGGTTAAATTGCAAATAACTTCTATATACTTGTTTAAGAACAAGAGAAATTAAAGTGAAAGGTTAGAAGATAGACACTGCGATTTTA
>JAOSBL010147158.1:0-13243 GCA_027568915.1 Erythroxylum roraimae | reverse complement strand
CAAGTGAAAGTGCAAATCCTCAATTACATGTTGAATGCCGGACTACAGTCCGATGACAAGTGAATCTGACTAAATAATGTATCTTCTTTCAATTTTCAAATGAAAAGAAGAAGAAAGAGAAAGAAAAAGAAAAGAGAAAAGAAAAAGAAAAGAAAAATGAAAAATGAAAAGAAAAACGAAAAATGAAAAATGTTTGAATAAAAATATCAAGGAGGAAATACATTTGTTTTCAAAAGTTATTCATGATTATTTCTCCTCCTAAAATTGTATTGAATGGATTATTTTCTTATAATGTATATGAGGTAGATGTGGCTTTGAAGGATCACTCTTTATAGTTTCAATGTATTGATATCATCGATTTTTATGAGTGATCCCTACTAATATGCTTCATGTGGTTTTTAGTATGGGAGCTTGAATTTGAGCTGTGAACTATAGATTTTGCGTTCATCATAACTAATGGTACCTAGTGTTGAATGAATGTTAGTTTTTGCACTTGATGTTATATTGAGTGTTTTCTTTTTGTTAGACTTTTATGCTACATTACCCAAATACATCTCACCTTACCCTTACCCACATTACAACCTTGAAAAGTCCTTTGATTCATGATTATGCATGTGAACCTTAGTAGTGGAAAAATAAAATGATCTGCAAAGTTATGGAATGTTATAATTATGAATGATATTTGAGTGTACCCATGAATATATCATATTTGAACACATTTTGTCCAAGTCTACCTTTAGATTGCTCAGTTTCTAAAGGTGATGAATGTTGATTGATCATGAGTAGAAGTGCTGAATGTTGAATTCTTACTATGGTTTTTGAAAGTTGTTCATCTTTTTTTTAATGATTATATACTCTTAGGAAATATGGGAAATGAGTAAATGTTCTGAGTTTGTGACTTTGTTTTTGATGTTTTGCCCAAGGGCGGTCAAAAGCTAAATGTAGAAATAATTTATATGTGTTTAATTGTTTATGAATTTATTCCATAACATTTAGTGTTTAATTATATAAAATGCTTAAGACATTCACTTTAGTTCATATTTGGTTTTGGGCACAATTCAGAAGTGAAAGAGCTAAAGTGAGTCAAAAGCACTATATTTGAACCGTCCTTTTGAGAGTCACACTCACTTGTCTTCATGAAGCAAGAAGAAGAATGATTAGAGCAAGAGGAGACAAGAAAATGTATGAAGAAGATAAGTATACATTGCAAAAAAATCATGGGAAGGCATAACATCATCGCTCACGACCATGACATAAAAGGCATGGGCATGACCAAGTTAGTCACGCCCATGACTTATTTGTCATAGGAGTGACACTTAATGCATGCCCATTACTGATTTTTCATGGGCGCGACACCACCATACATACCCATGACTCATATGCACACTCGTGAATAAAATATGTACCCCTGTGAAATGTGGCTAACTCACCCGAAAACCTAGTATTAAGTATAAATACATCGTTTTGATGGAAGAAATGTTATGAAAGGTTGGAGAAAATGATTTGGGGGTTTCATTAGGTGACAAAGGGGCAGAAATATCATCCTTTAGAGACCCATGGAGGGCTAGGCTTTCCAGACTTGGTTCGGAAGTGATATTGATGCCGAAGACCCCGGTTAAGCATTTCTTTCTTTCTTTTGTTCTTTCTCTCTTTAGGGATTGATTATGTTATCACATGCTTATGGATTTGGTTTCTCATGTAAGAATGATCTTTATTCTCGTTATCGTTAGATTGTTTATGTATGAACCAACTGTTAGAATCTTGAACACAATCCGTACAGTTGTAATTGGATATTGTTAGAATTTTCAATATAATCTGTGATTGTTATGTCAAGATTCATTTGTCACAACTAATGGCTTCAGATCATTAAGGATACAATCCTTATTTATTGTGTTTTCGATTGGTGTCAACTTATTAAGGATAACATAACATAGGTTAAATGACCCGAGCTTGTTTGTTTGTTGGCTTGATTAGTCTGTTTTTCTAATTCATAACACAGTTGTCCAATTAAATATAGAGATCATATCCTAGGTTGTTTTGATAGCTAGGTTTAATTAATAAGCATATCTTAATAAAACACGACCTAAGGGAAAACTAGGTTTGACAGAGCTTGTTATTAACCTATGATTAATAGTTTATAGGAGAGGTATAAGGATAACAATTCAATGAAGTATGTTTGATTATATGTAGGTCGAGATTGATGACGGGGTCCCTAACACATTCATCACTTTTCATCATATTTTAATGTTTTCTTTAATTTGCTTTCGATAGTTTAGTTTTATTTTATTTTATTTTAACCCAAACCAAAACCCCCTCTACCTAAACACCATTTTTTTTCATTTTAAAAGATTTACACACACTCTCTGTGGGATCAACTGACCGCGCATCATTATGCTAGTCAAAATAAAATAACTAGACCTACTACTAGTAGTGAGTCTAGTTGATCCCACAAAGAGTATATGCAAAGTTTACGAAATGAAATTAACTGATATTTAGGTTTAATGGGGGGTTTTTTTTTGAAAGAAAATAATAAAATGAAACTAACTAATAAAAACAAATTGAAAAAAACATGCAAAACATGATAAAAGTGGGGAATTCAGTAGGGACTCCGTTCTTTGGTTCAATCTCGGCCTACATCCTAATTAAGCATATTTCATTAATTTGTTGTTCTCAACCCTCTCCTAACAACTATTAATCGTGAGTTAATAATTAACCCGAGTTTTCCCTTAGGTTTTGTTTAATCAAGATGGGATCGTTAATTAAACCTAACCACCAAATAACCTAGGATACGATCTCTAGATTTAATTAGACAGTAGCATTAAGAATTAGTAAAACCGATTAATCAAGGCAATAACCACATATGATGCATCTTTTAACATAGGTCATGTTATCCCTAATAATTACGAATCATTAGTCGCTACACATGAATTTCAACATAATAATTACGGATTATATCGAAATTATAGCAATGGGTTTGCAATTAAACGATTCAATAAACACATTAAAATCATCTTCTCACAATACCCAATGGTTTTATACACAAATAACCAAACAATGATGAAAATCTGATTATCCATATACAATACCCAAATCAATTACCATAGGATAACACAATTAATTTCTAATCAGAGAAAGAAACAACAAAACAAAACAAAAAATACATAACCCGGGTCGTCGGTGTCGATGTTGCCTCCGAACCAACTACGAGACGTCTAGCACTTCATGGGTCTTTCTCGAGAAAATACTTCAGCCCCTATATTGTAGCCCCACCGAAGACCCCTTCTCTTCTCTCACGCCTAGCCGCAGCTCTTCTCCACCAAGCCGAAGCCCCTTCTCTTCTCACTATCCACTGTCGCCTCCACTATTTCCTGATGTGACCATTTAATTAAGGGTTTTTTGTCCACCGTAACTGTTCACTCTCCAAAACCCCTCTAGCTCGCTAGCTTCTCATCTGCGTTTAACGCAGTTCTCTGTGTTAAACGCAGACCACTCACGCCACTCCTAGCCTGCGCAGTGATGAATTGCTTTACGTTGGGTCCCCTAGCTTCACTGTTGCTTGATGGGACAAACAAACCTTCAGGGTTTATTGTCCACGCAACTGTTCACACCTCCCTCATTCACAACTCTTGTTTATGCCTACTCTATGGAATGCTGCGTGCAACGTAGTTGCAGAATTGTGCATTTCATGTAGAAACGCAGACGCTATCTGTGTTGGCCCCCGAATTTTTTTCTTGATGAATAAGCATGATTTAAATAATTTTTGAGGTTTGGATAGATTAATTTTTTTGGAGTTATTTGATTATGTAAAAGTTAGGAGGATTTATTGCATGGGTTAATGGAATTAAAGTGTTAAGGTTATAAGAATATTCAAGGGTATTTTAGGCAAGTCACATAAGGATTAAAGATACAAGGCATATAAGGAAGGGTAAAATGGACATTGTGCACTCATTGAGGGTAGAAATGGAAGAAGAAATGTTGTCTTATTCTTTTAAGAGGGGAAAAACATGATTTAAGGGAGGGAAAGAAGAGAGATACGAAAATAAGAAAGAAAGACGGAGAGATTTCGATGGTTTGAGAGAAAAGAAGAGAGTTAAGCTAGGGTTTCTTGATTTCTTAGCTTTCTAGAGAGATTTTGAGATTGTTCAAGAAGAGAAAAAGAAAGAGGAAGAGAAGAGCTTCCATTTGAGCCAAATATCTCTTCATTTGGTGAAGATTGAAGGAAATCAAGAAGGGCAAGAGGAACAAAAGGTGAGGCAATTTAGGCAAGTTTTAACTAAGGAAATCAAGGTGGGAACATGTTTATAATAGAGTAAATAAGTCACTAATGTTTTTCTTTGAATCAAGTAAGTTTAATGATTTCAATTGCATCATAAATGTTGCATTTATTGTTTCTTGAATGATTTGAGAAAGTGCCACACGTTTGGTATATGAATTGTGTGATTGATTTATGAAATGAAAAAAAATGATTTTGAAAGGATATCAAGTTTATGAAATCAAGTTTCAAAAAAGTGCCATTTTGGGCAACATGTTTACAAGTTATGAAATGCATGATTATGTGGGTTTGTGGTGGTCCCCTAAGTTAAGTCAAGTGTACTTCGACTAAAGACTTCTCTCGCCTGCCCGCTAAAGGCACGGAGTCCCTTCATGGACTCCCTCATGTTTACATCTACGTAAAACTACTATGTAGGATTGTGATAGTACGTCAAGTTTACGACTACACAGGACCATTATGTGGAAATGTGTAGTTCGTCATGTTTATGGATCTACCCAAACCATTCTGATGTGCTTATGTTATGTTAACAAGTTTGATGCATTCATGTTTTGTAATTTGTGAATTTTGGTTGAGAATTTGAGAATGATACGTTTTATAAATTCAATTAGAACTTAGTATTGATAAATGAACATTTCAAAGGTTTTGCTTATTTTTCCGTTATAAACTGTTACCCATTTCCGTCCCATCTTCAATTGAAGAGAATGAGATTGAGTGACCAAGAGTGAAGGCATCACTCTGATTATGCATATTTTGTATTGGAAGTTAGTTCATGTAAAACAAAGCATTAGTCGCATTTCAAGAATTATCGGGTTTTGTATCTTTTGTATTTTGGATTTTGATACCAATGATGTAATGTGGCTTGGAATGTCATTAAAGCTTTGTAAATTCTTATTTTTGATGTTGATGAAATATGAATTATTTATGGATGATGTTGAGTTGGAATTAGGTATATTTAAAGAAGTCATCAACTTGAGATGATGATTTTTTAGCATGAATTGTTGATATATATATATATATATATATACACACATATAAAAATGAGATGTTATGAACAAGAAAAATAGGAATTATGGATGATGAGAATTGGATGTAGGTGATGAATCAAATGAGTAGAGATCGGATAGTTTAATGAAATAAAAATTGGTAGTTAAATTGTTGAGAATGATGTTGCATTAGAGGAAGTGAAGTTGGGACAAATTTTCAAGTCTTTCATAAGGGCACAAATTGTGCACTGATTTCAAAGGAAAAAATTGGATTATCTAGGCTAAATTAGACAAAGTTTCCTTCTAGAAAGTTGTAGCTTGTCCTCTTAGCTTTCTAACAATATAAAGAATGAAATTTTTTGATATCGAAGTTGAGAGATATGACCATTATAAGTTAGAGATGCTTTGGAGAGTGTAGTTAGTGATTTAGAACTTTAGGTGATGTGAGGAAGTCCTTATAGAAATCCCATCGTCTGGTTCTTTGACTGAACCCTTTAGTTTGATTCAGCTTTGACTGAATCCCTTCGTTTGACTCTTTGATTGAACCCTTTAGTCTGATTCAGCTTTGACTGAATCCATCGATCTAATTCTTTGACTGAACCTTTAGTCTGATTCAGCTTTAATTGAATCACGTCGTCTGATTCTTTAATTGAATCCCTTAGTCTGATTCAGCTTTGATTGAATCACTTCGTCTGATTCTTTGATTGAATCCCTTAGTCTCATTCAGCTTTGATTGAATCACTTTGTCTGATTCTTTGATTGAATCCCTTAGTCTGATTCAGCTTTGACTAAATCGCTTTGTCTGATTCTTTGATTGAATCCCTTAGTCTGATTCAGCTTTGACTGAATCACTTTGTCTGATTCTTTGATTGAATCCCTTAGTCTGATTTAGCTTTGACTGAATCACTTTGTCAGATTTTTTGATTGAATCCCTTAGTCTGATTCAATTTTGATTGAATCACTTCGTCTGATTCTTTGATTGAACCCCTTAGTCTGATTTAGCTTTGACTAAATCACTTCATCTGATTCTTTGATTGAATCCCTTCGTTTGATTCAGCTTTGACTGAATCCCTTCGTTTACTTCTTTGACTGAATCCCTTCGTCTGACTCTTTGATTGAACCCTTTAATCTAATTTAGCTTTGACTGAATCCCTTCGTCTGACTCTTTGATTGAGCCCTTTAGTCTGATTCAGCTTTAAGTGAATCCCTTCATTTGACACTTTGACTGAACCCTTTAGTCTGATTCAACTTTGACTGAATCCATCCATCTGATTCTTTGATTGAATCTCTTAGTCTGATTCAGCTTTGACTGACTCACTTCGTTTGATTCTTTGATTGAATCCCTTAGTCTGATTAAGCTTTGACTGAATCACTTCGTCTAATTCTTTAATTGAATCCCTTCGTCTGATTCTTTAATTGAATCCCTTCGTCTGATTCAGCTTTGACTGAATCCCTTCATTTGCTTCTTTGACTTAATCCCTTCGTCTGATCCATTTGTGGCCTAAGTGCTTCGTCTGATCCATTTGTGACTTAAGCAATTCTTTTGATCCATCCTTGACTTAAGCCCTTCGTCTGATCCATCTAAGAATAAGGCTATGTTTGATTCTTTTATCCATAACTTCTCCATCTAACCTCCAAATGACTTAATTGTTGAAGCAATAGTTTCCTAACACATTCCTCTATCTTTCCATAAAATTGGTAGCCTTTGATGTTGATTTGAAAAATATTGGTGGAAAGAAAGTGAGGGATCGGTTAGGGGAGCATGACTAGGTTATAAACATACTTTGGTTTTTAAATCATATCTTGATCGATAGAACTCTGAATGAGGTGATTCTTGTTCCTAAATGAAATAGAAACATGGAGCTACAATTATTCAAAAAAAAAAGTAATGTGGTGATTTGGGTGTTTAACTGGTATAGGCTCGCTCCTTGTGGTTTGAGATGTTATGAGAATGAGGGTTCATTGAAATGACCCAATGCCTAAGGGTAACATGTTCACGTTTCATGAATTCGGATGTTAGGCTTCGGAAACGGGGTCTAACATTCTGCGTTTCACCCAGAAATGCAGATGTTGTCTGTGTTACATTTATGCTCCTTGCTATTGCGTTTTATTCTCTTATTTCCTTCTTCTGTTGTCGTTTTGTTTTTCTTGTCTTTGTCTTTCTGTCTTTTTTTCTTCTTCCTCTATGAAAGCAAATGGATATTAGTCGTTGGAAAATGGCCCATAAGTCGTTCTTTTGACTCACTTTAATTTCTTTACTTCCAAATTGTATCTAAAATCATATATGAATTAAAGTGAGTATTCCAAACATTTTCGTATCATTAATCACTAAGTGTAAATGATTAAATATATCGGCAATTAAACACATATAAATTTCCTGCACACTTAGCTTTTGACCGTCCTCAGGCAAAACATTAAAATTAAGCTTAAAGACCCTCAAACATTAACTCATTTCCCATATGTTCCAAGAATATATAATCACAAGCAAAGATGAGTGTCTCTAAAAAGTCATAGCAAGATGTCAACATTCCAAGATTTTACTCATGATCAATTAACATTCATCATCTTCAAAAATGAAGCAATCTAATGGAAGACTCAGAAAATGTGTTTAACTAAAACATATCTATAGATACACTCAACACCATTCATGATTATAACAATCTGTAACTTTGCATATCATTTCATTTCTCCACCACTAAAATTCACATGTAAAATCATGAATCAAAGGACTTTTTAGGGTTGTAATGTGGGCAAAGTTAAGGTGATATGTATTTGGGTCAAGTAGCATAAAAGTCATCAAAGCTAGTGAAACAAAGCAACACTCATCAAAAACTAGGTATCGTCAGCTATAAGGAATGCAACATTTATATTTCACAATCCCATTCAACTCTCATACACAAACCACATGAAGCATATATCAATACGAAGGAATCACTTATACAATTTATGCCAACAATACATTGAAATCACAAGAGTAAACCTTCCAAGCCAACATCTACCTCATATTCAACATGCTCAAATAACACATTCATTACAACTCTAGGAAGATGCATTAATCATGAATAACTTTGCAAACTCATATGCATTTTCTCCTTGATAAATTTATTTAAACAATTTTTTCTTTTTTCTCTCTTTCTTTCTTTCTTTTTCATTTTCTTTTCTTTCCCCTTTTTTTCTTTTTTTCTTTTCCTTATAAAAAAATTAAATTAGACTATATCAACATGAGAATTTCAATGATAAGACATAAAATAACATCTCAACATTATAACCAACCCTCTCATATGTACACCCCCACACTTAGAATTTTGTACATCCACAAACTTAACAATCACAAATGTTCCACTAGCTTTATAACTTGGGTAAGACATTTGATTAAGTTTAAAAGAATAAAATGTGGTTTATACAAAAAGAAAGGCTAAAGCTTAAAGGGGTTATCAAGGGAAAAATCATGTCAATATGATAGGTTATTTGGCTAATGTAGTTTATGAAAACAAAGAATGCCTAATCATATCCATATTAATGCATGTGATAAAAACGTGGTCTTGAATAGAAATTCAATGCAAAATTGGGATGTACACGTCATGAAGGTCACATATTATCAAAAGGCAATGAGACTGATATGGACGTGTCAGTTAAATAAGGCTCAAAATCTCACTGACTTTGTCTACCATTAGTTACTATTCTTCTAAAGATAATGCATATCGACCAATCACAATAGAAAAAGTACATGCTAAAGTTGCTATGAAATTATCTAGTCAATTCACACTCTAATCATGATTATAAAATCCTAGAAGCAATAGAACACAAGAAAATGTTTGTTTCACTAGTTTTATTCTTTCTCTCATTTTGATTGAAAACTTAAAAGCAAGTAAAACAAACAAATTAAAAAACACACATGCATATAAAAAGTAATGCGGAAATCTAAAGGAAAAGAAATTTACTTCCCTTGGGTTGCCTCCCAAGAAGCACTTTAGTTTAAGGCTGCTAGCTCGACTCCTTTTTCTACTCACGTGACAAAATTGTGATCTTCAGGTATTACAGTTAGCGCCACTTCCACATGAGGTAGTTCCGGATAGGGCTGTAGTTGATCATCATCCTCATTTAGCATCTTCCATATCCTCAGATTCTCAATCTCGACTGAGTCTATACACTTCGAAAATATTTCGAACGTCTCTTCACCTTTTTCTTCATCATTTAATTCCTCCAATCTGTTATGTAAAGGTAAAGAGTTAGTTTCAAAAATAATCATGGACTCGGCACTTACCTCTAAGCTAAAAGATGTGTCCTTTTCGACTTCGAGCTCCTTCTCCACTTCTTCGACACAAACAATTTGTTGAGGGTTGACTTTAAAATTCTCAAGCTCCTCATCACTTTGCAATGTTTCTGCACAAAAGTCCATTGGGTACACCTCGGGTTAATACGGCTGCTCCTCTTTGTTTTGCGATTCTAGGTGACTGAGCCTTATTGCCATCTGACCCATTAGGCATTCCACGCTTTGTTGGCATGCTTTTGTCTCATGTCGGAATTCATGCAACTGCTGCTACATATTCTGTTGAAATTACAAATTGTTAGCAACTAGATTCTTAATAAGTTCTTCTAAAAATGCACCTGAATCATGTTGGTCCCCTGAATCTTGGGCACTAGACCATATGTCTTTTGAAATTTGCCCTCCATCCTTCTAGAATTGTAGAGTATTCTCCTGTAATTACAAAGTATTAGCTTTCACAATATTAATCAACTCTTCCAGAGATAGACCGGAGTCGTGATAGGAAGCTTCTGGTCTGTTCGAGAATTGTTGTGTGCCCTACAAACTATCATTGAAGTAATTTTGGTGATTATCCCATCTATAACAAAAGTTAGGTTGATCAGTCTAAACATTGTTATAGGATTGAGAATATGAGTCATAAAAGAAATTACTTCCATCCATATCGAATTTTTTTTAAACACGAAACAAAAAATGAAAAGATCATGAAATAACTGAAAAGAAATCAATTACGAACAAATATATACAAAAAACCAATTAAATCACAAATAAAAACTAAAACACCACACTCCCGGGCAATGATGTCAAAATTGACCGCGCGTTACACTAGTCAAAAAATAACTAGACCTACTATTATAGTAGTGGTGAGTCTAGGTCGATCCCACTGAGAGTGTCTGTAAAGTTTATGAAATGAAATTAACCGGTGTTTAGGTTCAACAGGGGGTTTTGTTTTTGAAAGAAAAAATAAAATGAAACTAACTAATAAAAACAAATTAAATAAAACATGCAAAAAATGATAAAAGTGAGGAATTCAGTAGGGACCTGATTCTTTGGTTCAATCTCGGCCTACATATAACACCCCATGTTAAAGGTTAGAAAATTTAGGAATTTCTGTGCACTTTATCCTTTGCATAATTAAGTATTCACTAATTTGTGCTTATGAATTTTGACACATACAAATAAATTGTACATGCATTCAATTACATTTTTTGGGTAAAATGGATTTATAAATGCTAGTAAATTGTGGAAAACTCATTCAGAGACTATTGGCATTATTTCAAAATTTTTGGGAATTTTTTGGAAATTTTGGAATATTAAAAAAAATAGACTAATGGTATTTGGACATGTAGCACTTCTTTATAGATGAAAAATGGCTCACATGCAATGGGACCATGTGTCAATGAGTTAATTAAACATGTAATCACAAGTTGAGAAAGATGAAGCTCATTGTTTGTTCTTCAGTTTTGCTTGGTTTTTCCTCAACACCAAACCTTGCTTTTAACTCTCACTATTGGTGGTTTTTCTAAAAGCAAGGAAGTGAACTTTTAAGTTTCTGTTGCTATGAATAATTTTGATGATGTTTCACGGTTGAGAAAGGAATACATGCATGATTTGTGTATGAAGCATTTTGGCGATAGTGTGAAATACGCATAAGTTTGTTTTCACTATACATGCATGAATCTGTTAAGTATTGGTAGAAATGGTTTTAAATGAGTTTAATGATATGGAATGTAGCTTTTGGTGAGGTTGTGATAATGAAATAATCTGAAGTACTTGTGTTGTTGAAAATGACAGAAGATAGAAAATGTAGAAAATTGGAAGCTGTGTGAATGAGATTTGAATTTTTTGATGTTTTTATTGAATCTTGCATTTTTGATTTGTTTGAGTTATGATGAGCTGAAATGGAAATAGAAGAATTAGTTTAAGTGTTTTATGTGTTCATTGAATAAGCTAGAAGTGAGAAATTTGGAGAAAAATGGAAGAGAGGAAGAAGATGCAAATCTATAGTTGAGTTTATGGAAAAATGGCTGTCGAAAAAGTTGGGATGTCGCAATTGTGAGATGAGAGGAAGAAATAGACTGTGTTTGGAGGTTTAAAAGCACTACAGTGACTTTTCTAGGTATGTTGGGAGTCACCATCATGCTTAAGTATGACAGTGACTTTGCTGGTACGACAAGCACGATGGTGCACCCGAAGGGTTGACTCACCCTGAATACCTTTGCTTCTTTTGGCCATAACTTTGTCATCCGACCTCCAAATGACATGAGACTTGGACCAATAGATTTCTAACACATTTTTCATAATTCTCCATAAAAATTGTTAGCCTTATGAATTGAATTCGAGAAGATTTAGTGAAATAAAGTGAGAGAATCTGTTGGAATAGTATGAACTGGAATATTTTACTGAACATACTTCTGTATTTTGCTAATATATTGTCCTGTAGAGCTCCGAATGGGATGATTCCTGATTTTAATTAAATTAGGGACATAGGACTAAAAATTGTTTGAAGAGATTAAATTCTAATTCTACCTCTAACAATTTTAGAATTTGATTTGAAGTTGAGATGAGAATTCTTATGAAGCTTAACTACAGTCTGAGATCTTTTGAGTAAAAATTTCAGTATACAAAACCAAATGGAATGATCTTGGTATCGTTAGAAACTTAAGACTTGGGAGGACAACCTTATAAAAGGAAGTGTCATCAAATTACCTTACCTTCCTGATGAGAATAATTGAGCAAAGTGGACCTGAAAGCTGGTTGTGAGATAAATCTGGATTGAGAAATTGAGTACGATTTCACATGATCGATAATGTGACAAGATTAAGGATAAGAAACCTAGAATTTGTTATGAACATGCATCATACATATTCAGTATACATGAATGTGCATAAATATTTATTAAGTCAAAATGACTTCACGTCTAATAATTTTGGTGACAATCAAATAATAATAATATTAGAAATAAATGAACTGCTTTGAGAAGAAGGAAAAACACAGAAGAAGCGAAGAAAGACAGAAGATACAAAACACAGAAGGAAGAAAACACAAAAGGGAGAAGTCACGGAAGGAAGAAAACATAGAAGGAAGAAAATACAGAAGGAAGAAAAAACAGAAGGAAGAAAACACAGAAGGAAGAAAATACAGAAGGAAGAAAACACTAAAGGAAGAGAAACACAGATGATACGAAGAAGAAGACAAGATAGTACGTCGGATGGTTAGTCAGTTAGAGTTAGTTACAGAACTCAACTGAATAACGATTTCTACAAAAAACAAGAAGCAGTTATCAAGAAGCAGTTGAAGACGAAGGCTATAAATACAAGTCGGAGTCTAAGACTGAACGAGTTAGTGAACAAGTTGCTATTGAACAAGTTTTTTTACTTTAACAAAATTCTGTATTCATTGTGCAAAACACGGGAGCTATCTTTACTGTAACAAAAGCTCGCAACATCTTTCTAGTGAGAGAATGGAAAAGCTGAGAGCTTGGAGAGGCTAAGAGAGTGAAAATAATACTTGGTGTAAAAGACTTGAAGAGGCTCTATAGAGAAAGAATACTTGTACATTTCAAGAAGTATAGTGAAATCTCAGAAGAATTCTGAGGACTGGACGTAGTCTAAGGTTTGGGGTGAACCAGGTGATCGCGGCTCTATCGTTCGATTTAGAATCGACCTTGGAAACCGGTCAAAACAAAATAATTCCAAGATTGCAGCAAGCTGAACCTCGGGT
>JAOSBL010147111.1:0-13251 GCA_027568915.1 Erythroxylum roraimae | reverse complement strand
TATATATATATATATATATACATACATATATATGATAAAGTAATAATAATTAAAATAAGCATAAGCATAAACATAAACATAAACATAAACATAAACATAAAAGATAATAATAAATAAATAAAATAAATATGTTTAAATAAAAATATAAAATAAGTAATAAAATAAAGAGATAATTATAAAAAATCTCAAACTTTACTCAATCTTGTAATTGTAACCTGAACTTTAAAAAGTGACAATTAAATATCCAAATTTTTAATTTTTTAAATATAGCTCGACGTTTTTTTTAAATATAAAAACGGGGCCTAAGCCCAAGGAAGAATTACATGCGTGTTACATGAGGGAGAGCAACTCCAACTGAGTCGACTAACAGTAAGGGCGAAAGACCACCCACAACCTCTTGAAACCATTGTACTCCTAGTGGTAACTTGTAGCTGTGATTAGCTAACCAATCCGCACAACGGTTGCCCTCTCGATATACATGGTACACCCGCACCTCCCAGTTCCGAGAAAGGAGTTCTCGAATGACTTAGCTCGACGTTAATATCTCCATCAATGTTAATGTTACTAATGTGGCAAGCCACGTTAAACGTAATTTTAGACATATATGAAAACATGTGGAATGAGATGTACACGTCATATTTTTTAAATAATTAATTAATATTAATTAAAACAAAAAATTTAAAACAAAAAACCCTAACTCATCTGAAATTACGAAATCTAAAACCTCAATCTTGTTTCGTCTTAATTGTTCCCACAAATAATAAGGCCTGCTGATGTACTTAAGCTCGCCATGTAGCTTGCAAATTAATTAAAAAAAACCATAACTTTATCATCCATCTTTGAGGGAAAGAGAGAACAAAATAAGGATGTCATTACTTGCCAGCATTAAAGAGGAGGTGACCGAAGGTGGTAAGGAAGAACCTAGCCTAAAGGTCAGGGTGAACAAAGTGAACAACATGGAGATTAGCCTTGACATTAGAGGGGATAGCGTCGCAGATTGATAGTAAAGTTGAGATATTAGGGAAGTTATCGATTCTTTGAACAGCAATGTGGAAAAACATAACATTCCTTAAACAGATTGAGATATAGTATTGAACATCTTATTCCTAATTTCGGAGGATAAGGGTTTTCTTGTTTTAAAATTTTTTGTTTTCCTTAATATTAATTAATTATTTAAACAAAAATCCGACATGTACATCTCATTTCAGTTGTTATCATATGTGTTTAAAATTATGTTTGACATGGCTTGTCATGTCAACAACATTAACGAAGATAATATAGTCAGGTTAGATTTGAAAAAAATTGAAAGTTTAGGTATTTAATTATCACTTTATAAAGTTTAGGTTATAATTGCAAAACTATGTAAAATTTGAGATTTTTTTAATTAATTCGAAAACAATAATACAATAAATTTAAAATAAGGTAAACAATAAAAATATAAACTAAAAGAAAATAAGTAAATAAATATATAAACAAAAAAAGACAAGTAAATAAATAAATCAAACAAGTCAATACAAAAACAATTTGGCCTAAGTAAGCAAACATTTAGGCTAAATAATTACAAGAGAAGTACTAAATATTAAATTTTTAGGCTAAATACAAGACATAAGATTAAAAGGAAAATGTTCAAAGAACCTATGAGAAAGAGAAGGACCTCTCTATGTGAGATCTTTTGTCTATATCTTAGTATGCCAAAATTTTCTATTGAGGGTCATATCCTTGGTAAGTTTCAACAGGGTCGTATCATTCTTGATCATTGTTTCGCAGTTTCGTATCATTCTTGATCATTGTTTCCCAGTTTTTCTTAAGCTTTCCTTTTTTCCTTCTACAGTCTCTAAGTATAATCTTTTCATATCTTCTCATTAGATCATCAGGGTATCTACTCTTTAACATGTTTGAGCCACCTAAGCTTTGTCTCTCAATTTTTCATTAATATTAGCCGTCTTTAATTTGTCTCTTAACATTACATTCCTGACCTTATCTCTTCTAGTAAGGTTACATATCTAACGGAGCATCCTTATCTCCACCACTATTAACTTTTGACTATGTACCTGTTTAATGGGTCAACATGTGCTCTATAAAGCATAGCCGACCTAATTGTTCAATAATAAAATTTACCTTTAAGCTTGAGTGGTATTTTCTTGTCACATAAAACTTCTGATGCATGTCTCTATTTAAGTCACCCTGATCTAATACGATGAACTATATCTTTATCAATCTCTCTATCAATTTGGATTATAGTTATTAGACACTTACAATGCTCTTTCTGTGATATAACTTTTGGATCAATTTTTACCTCCACATTGAAAGTCATCATATGGCCTGAAAAGTTACACGATAAGTACTTCGTCTTAGTCGTGCTCAATTTAAAGCCCTTCGACTCTAATGTATCTCTCCAAAGTTCTAGCTTGACATTGACATCCTCTTTTGTTTCATCCACTAAAGTAATGTCATCAACAAATAACATACACCAAAGCACATCCCCTTAGATATTCTTGGTGAGATAATTAATCATTACTACAAACAAAAAGGGGCATAATGAAGAACCTTGGTGTAGTATAATATTGATAGAAAAATATTTTATATCTTCTTATATTGTCCTTACTCTAGTCTTTACACCCTCGTACGTATCCTTAATAACTTGTATATAGGTTATAGGAACTCCCTTAGCTTCTAAACACCTTTACATAATTACCCTAGGCACCCTTTCATATGCCTTCTCTAAGTTAATAAAAACCATGTGTAGGTTGTGTTGTCTTTCCCTATAATATTTTATTAATCTTCTAAGGAGATGTAAATTTTCTGTCGTCAACCTTCTTGGCAGGAAGCCAAATTAGTTCTCTAGGATAGGTGCATTCTTTCTCTCTCTCTTCTTAATCACCTTTTCCTATAACTTCATGGTATAACTAAGTAGTTTGATTACGTTATAATTATTACAACTTTGGATGCTGCCTTTATTCTTGTGTAGAGGAATTAGCATACTAATTCTCCACTAATTCATGATTTTACTAGACTTAAGGATCACATTAAAATTTTTAGTTAACCAAGTAAGACCCTCTTTGTCTAGGCTTTTCCATACCTCTACGGGTATTTCATTAGGCCTTACTACCTTTCTACTCTTCATCTCCCTCAAATCTCTTTTAATTTCTTTCCTTGTAATCTGTCAGTAATAAGTGAACTACTAAGATAACCTAAAGAGATGTTGTCCTCTGTGCCTTCATTAAAAGGTTGTAGAAGTTTATATGTCATCTTCTCTTAATGTCATTTTTAGTCACGAGCACCCACCTTGCCAACTTAAATATATCATTTTATCATTCTTTAGTTTCCAATCATTGCTATAATTTCTTATAAGCTTTGATTTTAGTTTATGAAATTATCTTCTTCACCTTTTTCTTTGCTATTAACTACTCTTTGTACCTCTGAGGTGCTATCCAATATAGCTTTATAGGCACCGTTCTTGATCTTAACCTTTTCTTGTACATCTTTATTCTACCACCAAGACTCTATATTACTTACCCTATGCCCTTTAGAAACACAAAAGATCTCTTTAGTTTTATTCCTTAAAAGAGTTATTATTCTCTCCCACATCTAGTTAGCATCTCTTTCCAATTTCCATTCTTCTCTATATATGTCTTTATTCCTACGTTGTTCAATCGTATCCCCTTTTAAATTCCACCTTCAGACTCAGTACACGTCTTAAGACTTCTCCTCTTCCTGCAACCCTTAACTATTAGATCCACAACTAACATTTTATGATGAGTTAATAAGCAAACATTAGGTATCACCTTCCCATCCTTGTAATGAGGTTAATCGCTTTACCTTACAAAAAAGTACTTAATTTGAGTTTTTGTGGTTTTGCTCTTAGAATCACTAGGTGCTTCTCATTTTTCTTGAAAAATAATTGGCTATCACTAACTTAAACACTACTATGAGATCCAATAAATCGGTCCCACTATTATTCCTATCATCTTACTTAAAACCCCCATGAGTCCATGAATATCCATTCAAAGTTACTCTTATATGACCATTAAAGTCTCCTCCTAGAATAACTCTCTAATCAAGGGGGATTTGTTGAATCACCTTCTCTAGCTCTTCCTAAATTTGACGCTTAAGTTATTCTTCCATCCCAACTTAGGATGCATATGCACACACCACATTCAAAACAACACCTTCAACTACAATATTTAAGGAACTAATCTTATCACTAGCCTTCTTTACCCCCACAATATGATTTATGATTTCCTGGACAACTAAGATACCTACCTCTTTTGTCGTCTCAATCATCATAAAAACCAAAGTTTGAACCCATTAATCTTTTTGCTTTAACTTCGTCCACTTAGTATCCTAGAAGCATTCTTTATAAATCTTATATTTGTTTAGAATTCGTACTAATTCCAAAGACTTCCTTGTAAGGGTCTCGATTTTCAGAAAAATTATCTGTAATCTGTCAACATCTTCTCTTCTCTTAAACCCAAAACTTAATGAAGGACTAGCCCTTACTCTATCATTATAATTCAAAGTCATCACTCCTACCCTAATACCCAACACAAGTTATAGAATATAAGCCCAAAAGCTCCTTAAGCAACTCTAATATTTTATGAGAAAGGAAACAAATATTGATATTAAATCCCAAAATAGGCAACGTAAAAAACACAAATGTGAAAATCACAAATACACACGATAGCAAGAAAATAAAAATTAGATGGCCCAAATTATGAACCAATAATAGCAATTTGGTTGCTACAGAATGCTAAAACACAATACTAGACAGTTAAAACAAAAATAAAAAATATTAAAAATTATAAATATGAAAGAACCTAAAATTTTTAATGGTTTAATGAAGATTGAAAACTAAAATTCCAAATCCTAAAGAGCAACCAATAAACTACCAAAACACATAATCTAAAACTAATCATAAGTATGTTCAATAGAGAAGAAAAATTTATGAGATACCAATTAACTAGAGAAGGGAAAAAACCAAACCGATTTGATATGTTTAAGATGCCACATATCAGCTCAGTATATTCTAGTTATAGTAACCATTATTGCTCAAAAACTCCTCCGATATGAGGCTCACTCTTGATCTTCAAATGAATGAAGCAAAGCAGATTGTTTTACAAAAGCTAGATGAGGAAATATCTAGAAGAGGATCGAAAATAACAAAAGATTATGCAGTTCGGGATTAGAGTTAGATGGGATAAGGGATACTTGGATTAGTGACAATAACATAAACAATAAAAAAAGTCAAAATCAAAGTTTAAGAAATCACTATGGACAATCAAAAAAATAAGAATATATACAAATCACAAAGCAAAAACTTCCAAAAGCATAAGTAACAGATCTACAAAAAGAAAATTTTGGTTTGCCAAAATGATTGACCCATATTTAATGTTAGTAATTTGGGTTTGAATAATAGATAAACTCCTAACATAAAACCCCCAAACCCGAGCAACCATGTGGGATGAAAAAGAACTAAATCATTAACAACCCAAAAAGAGATAATTTTCATAGAAGAGGGTATTAGCAAAAAAAATCTTGACTAACACAATCATAATACAAAAAAAACAATCTTCAAAGGAAACATCAACCTATTTTAAACAAACTTTATTATTTTTAAACTTTCTTTACTTTTTGAATTAACCTTTGTTATATTGAATTCCCTTTTTTCGTTTGTGATTCCCTTGTTTAATAATCAATTACTTTCTTTACTACATATTTTATTTAAACACACCTTTTCATTTTAGTACCTTAGAATTATATTTTTTAATTTTTCCAAAGCCCATTTATATTGTTGATAAGAAGTCGAGTACAAATTCTGGGAGAATTCCTCTTTGACATATGCCTAAATTCCAAAATAACACAAGACAATTTAGCATGCTTAGTGGGACCATGATGCCACAAACATAAAATGGAAAAGAAATAGTTTTGCCTCTAGCCCTAGAGGAAGAAGTCCCTATAGTCATAGGGAATGAAGGATTTTTATCCTAGATGGTAAAGAATCTTGAAAAGGCAGCCTAGCCTTCAGCTAACTTTCCCACTGACAAGAATCTAAAATTGCCTTAATGGAATGATGATGTTTGCATAAACAAAATTCCAGAATTGAAGACTAACACAACCTTCACGACCAATGTTATTAACTGATAGAATTTTTTGGACATAATTCACTTACTCTATCAATATAAATCTCCGAAGGACTCGAGGGAGTCCTGCTTTTAACACAATGGAAATCAAAGAATCTGGTTGCCTTCTAGCTGCTTCCTTTATAGATGAAAGTTACGTCCCTCCTTATAAAAGAGAGGATGTCACTACAATACCTCCTTATGTTGATCCTAGTGGTGCTTGACATGTAGACAAGCTCCAAATTCCCAACAGATAAGGATTTATTGGGGAGGTTAAAGCGAACAAACCATAATAAGGTTTAAGGGGTAATATTGTAGCTATAAATTACAATCCCATTATTCCCCCACTACAAAAGGGATTACAAGTTAATATTGAGGTCATTAGAGAAGTTGTTCAGGAATTGTAAAGGCTTAGTTTGAGATAACTTGGTCACCTAAAATTCCAGAAGCCTTATCTAAAATAACTTGATTATGAGAATCCTTATTCTCATGGTTAAAGAATTCTCAAATTCAACTTCTTTTTTTATGAAGATGGTCAATCTACCATTGAACACATTGCTAAAATCACCATACAATATGGAAAATTAGCCAATTACAAAAATTTTAACTACTTTAAGCTCATGTTGCTCCCAAATTCATTAAGAGGAACTATCTTCTCTTGATATATTTTGCTGCCCATGAATTCTATTCTTTCTTGGCCTAACATGGAAAGATTATTTCCTACTATATTTTTCAGGGGTGAGCTCGAAGTTAGTATAGTTGAGTTGTTAAAGGTTACTAAGAAGAGTGGTGAGAATGCTGATATGTTCATCACTCATTTTAAGAAAATGATACATCAATGTCGACCACGCTTCTAAAAATCAAACATATGAACTTAGCTAAAAAAAGATTGGACAGTAAATTGTGGAAGAAATTCCAAGGCATGGAATTTCATAATTTCTATAAAATGGTAGTAAAAGTCTCTTAATACAAAACTTCTTAAAGAAGAAGGTGATTGCAAGAAGAATTTAGTAGGCATTTATGATACTGAGACAAATTCTTATGATTCGATAGTAGCCAAAGTTAAAATTCCTAAAACTTGTGTTTCCCCTCATTGGAGCACAAATCATTAAAATTCAAAAAGAAAAGGCAGGCTTCATCTACTCAAGTTCAGTACACCTTTGACACCTCTATTATAAGAGATCTTTGATTATTTGTTATAAGAAAATTTAATCAACTTACTACTAGAGCATAAAATTCCTATAAAAAGTTAGAGGTAGAGACTAATACAAATATTACAATGCCTAAAAGACATTATTGGAGATTTATTTGGGAATTTAAGAACATGGACCAATAAAGTCATGTTGGGGATTTAAGAATATGGCCTGAGACTGGATAAATAAGGGAATTTTGTTGTTCATTGAAGTTAATAAGACTATGCTAATATATAAAGACCTATTCCTACTAGTGGCAACCATTAATGCCATTGAATTTGAGTTATGCCCATTGTTAGATGTCAAAAAGGAGTTGAAGATTATAGAAGACTGTTTAGCATCAGCATCAAATTTAGGAACATGTGTTTCTCTTCCTAATTATAATCCCAAAAAAAATCACTAAGCAGAATTCACCCGAGTTTATAGGCAAAGATATAAACCTCATATTTTAAATTTTCAGCACATACAACTTATATTTAGTGCCACTAGGTGTGTCACCATCCCATTATTGACAACAAGTAAGACATCCTAAGATTCTGATACCCTTAACTCAAACTTAGAAAAGATGACTTTAGCAACAAAGATCCATTACTAAGATTAAAAAAAAAACCCAGCATTCTTAGAGGAGCCAACTTCAAGAAAGTCATCCTGTGTGAAACTCATTTTCTCTAAAGAAAGTTTTACGGATCCTAACAATAAAAAGCGAAAGGTAGAAGTCATCTGATATGAGGGCTAATTTCTACTATATAGATCTCACAAGAAAATACACCTATCAATCTATAGTATAGTGTTAGTGAATATTACTTGTCAATTACATAATGACTACAAATACTAGTAATAACCTATTTTCTATAATCTAACCGAAAAATACGGTCATGGTTTAATTAAAACTAAACTAAAATTTAAAAAATAATAAACTAAAACACAAGTAACATTAAGATTAATCAGTATTAAATAACTAGTAGCTAGCTAATGAATTCTCATAAGATTTCTTAAGTATTAACCCTTTATTATATAATTCAATTATTTGTCATTGGACTGTGGAAATTCCTATCTTATCTTAATATTTTAATTAAGATTATTAGTAATTAATCCTCTATTGATTAACTAAAACCTCTTTCTAGTTAAAACCTCTTAGATTGTATTACTCAATTTGTGAAATTTACTATTAGATTTAAGCCTAATCTAGAGGATTTATATCAACCTATCTCTAGGTTTACATGTAGCTCCTTTTAATCATAGTAGATCTTTTCATACAAAAAGATTTCTCAACCTTAATCATATGAAATCAAACATTGAACTAATATCCTAGAAATATTAATTTAAGAATAAAAAAGCATAATTGAATAGCAATGAATGAATGAATCGAATTACATTAAATAAAAGATCAAATCACAATATCCATTCTAACTAAGGTTCATCACACCTAGTCATTAAATAAGCTTAGTTTGTAAACATAGAAAACAAAAAAAAAACATCAAAAGTTCATAAGAAGAATTAAAAAGAAAAGAATCCATAAAATATATATCCCTTTTTCTCTAATGTAATCCCCTTAAAACTTTGTTGGAAAGTTATTCTCTATTGGATCTCTGAAGTAATCTTTGTGTTTTCTATCATCCTAGGTCTAGAATTGTGTCTCAAATTCTAACTTTGCCTTTAAATATGACTCTAACCCCTCCTCTCTTGTCTCCTCTTCATAATTTCCTTTTATAGTGCAAAATCAAACCGTGTGACTGACTATGTATCTTAAAAATATTTCAAAAGATTGTAAATTCACACAATTCTAGGATCTTAAATGGGCATGAGATACACCTGTGTTTGTGACTCACACGAGCATTTGTCTTTACAAGTGCAAAACAATGTCTTCAAAGCTTTACATGTTCACAATACTTATGCGATCGTGTATTTTATTCACACTAGCATGTACTCTTCAAACAAGTGTGTATCTATAAAATAGATCCAATTCTTCTATTTTATACCTTGATTTCTTCCAACTTTCTCTCCTTTTGATCTATGAAGGCAGTTGATACCTAAAAACATACTAAAAATAAAATAAGTATCAAAAATAACATAAAACTCCCAAATAACAAGTAAAACACACTAAATATGGATTTAAAAACATAATCCATTAAATGTTTACCAAACATCCCCACGATTAAGATTTTTGCTTGACCTTAAGCAAATCATAATCCAAATAGTTAAACTTAAAAACATCCATCCCTTATTAATCTCGTCCTTTCCATCCACACTCTAAATTATCATATTATATCAATCAAATCTGCATACAATTAAACTCAAGTTATCGTAGAACTAACTTTCATATGACCATATCAATAGCAATCACATTGATAATCTTCATAAAATTAAAAGCACAAATTCCACACCCTCGTAAATGATTCAATCAACGTACTCAAAATGTTTAGGGTGGAAAATATAACAAACTCTTAAATCATTACATATGAGGATTTTTAACCATAAGCTTGTAATAATATCACATCACCACCATTAATAAGCAAATATGAAACAAGAATAAAAAGGTGTTTTAACAAGGTGTCATGAGGCTTAAGGTATGGTAGGTATAATTAAAAAGAGTAATAAAATTAAAGAAAATTTACGTAAACAAGATTACATAAAACTTGGTTTTTCATAGCATATGTCCTTCAAATAATAATTTCATTGGTATAATAATAATTCTTCTTGCTCTCCAACAAATATCACAAATTTTTTTCTTTTTTCATTTTTCAATATGCTTGCAACAAAGAATTTTTAAATTTTGAACTTTTTCGAGAAACTTTGGAAAGAATATAAAATTATATAAAAAAAGGCATTTGAGAAGAAACAAATTTAACAATCCATATACCAATAATCAAAGAAATATTGGATCTTTTCTTTAAAATTCTTCAAAATAACTTAAGTTTCAAGCAATCAAGTAAATGCAAATCCTTTAGGGTTCAAAAATAATTAAAAGTTTTCAAGAAAAAAAGGATAGAGGCTATCAATGTGGTTATAATCAATCAAAGAAAGGCTAAGTCATAAAAAGTGGTTACTCCTAAGGGATAAAAATAGGATAATAATAATTAAATAAAATAGACTAATACAAAAGGTTAAATCAAAATGCCTTTTTAAAAATCTTTTTAATGCCTTCTAGTTTAAAAATGTGGTCTCAACATGAATAATAAAGCAAGTTCTAGAATCTTCCAACTATGCACAATAAAAGACAACATAGATTGAAAAGCGTCAAATAGTGATATATTTGCTTTTCGGCTCAAAAACGCACAAATAGTCTCATGTATGTAAATAATATGAAATTTTCATTCAAATTAACTATCTCAATGGTTAATAAAAATATGACATATAAAAGAGAGTCAATTCTAACTTTCATCCTTTTGCATACTAACTAAATTCAATAATCGATAATAACCTAAAGTGTTTCAGACAACTTTTACTAAATTAGGATGTCACTTAATAAGAATAAATAAATATTTTAATAGGCTTTAAAAATTTAAAGATTTTCATTAATTGCTTCCCCACACTTAAAATTTGTACATTATTCCCAATGTACACAATAGAAGCATAGAAAAATATAATATCAAAGAAAACACAAAAAAATGAGAAAGGAATATTTTGGTACTTCATTAATAAAAACTAAACATTCTAAATTCAGTAAAGATTTTATTTGATATTATGTACAATCATCCTCGTAAAAGAAAAACAAAAGGGGGATAAAAAGGCAAAAGAAAATGAAAAGAAATAAAATAAAAATAAAAATGAATTACAATAATAAAGTTTAATAAGACTAGGTCCTTACAAACTATAAGACAAAAAGAAATAAAATAAGAAAAGAAAACACAAATAATAAAAAAGAAAACCTTAATCGAGCATCTTATATTACCTTTGTAGTTTTCAGTCATCTAGTGAAATAGGGATGTCCATAGCCTCTGTATTATTGCGTGCAACTATTGGAGTAAATGATGATGGCCTAGGTCTTGCTGCTAGAGGTGATATCTTAAGTCTAAGGTGACCTGCCATCTTGTATAGTACATCCTCCATCCATCAATAATGTGCCTCTAACTGCAACATATGTGCTATAAACTCCCATTGGTCATCTTGTATTGATGTCTGCCTGCCTAGAATCATCCCTATGTACTTATCCAATATGACAAATCTTTAGCTAATCCTGATGTGGAGGTGGTGTTGGACTCTTGGGCATGTTCGTGCTATCTATGAAGTCATCTAAGTGCTCTGCTCCTCCCATAGTCTTATCTCGGTGGCTGCTCTGGTAAAATGGCTTGATCTCCTGGTGATGCTATCGCCTGCAACCAAATATAAAAGAAATCACTTCCGTTAAAACAAATTAATGTAGTAGCGGTAAGCAGATATCGTTCCCATACGAAATCTTTAACGGTAAAGGTTAGCGAGTTCAAACGGGACAAATAACGAAAATAAAGAGGGGGTTTTGTTTAATCACGACAATAATAGAAAATCAAAGGGAAAAATCACAAAGCGAAAGCAATAATTTAATATGAAAAATCAATGAGAAAATACCTTGGTTTCGGATCACCGATGTTATCACGCTATTATGGATCCTCGACATAAAATTGCAATCATTAATAAACATTCATTAGGGGAATTTCTCGTAAGTGTAATGACTAGAAACATGTATCCTAGCATTCTTATTAAACAATAACCTAGATACGATCATAGGTATAATTGAATAATAGCATTAAGGATCAAGAACCAATGAGCAACTGAAAGACATGTACGATATGCAATCAATCAAGCGAATATCTTCTTAGAATTTTCCGAATCTAACGTAGAGAGGTTAATCCTAATTGCTACTTATGATTACCGAAATTGAATGTCATATTCCGTTAATCTAGCGATTGAACCAATTAATCTCTAGCTGCGCACTTAGAAACTAAGGAATCCAATTAGAAAGAATAGATCTGAAGATATTCAATGTTTATTAACAACATAAAAAGTATCCGAAGCATCTCACCATAATAACATGTAACATGAATCTCCTCAACCAAGATAAGAAAATTAGCTATTCATAATTGAATTGAAAACAAAGAAAATAACAAAGTAATACGTCTCCATCCCTGGTCTTTTGATGAAAAATACAAAAATACTAATTGAAAATATGCAGAAACATAAAGAACAAGAACAGAAAAGTGTAGCCCCCAAAATCACCAAAACCTTATTCTAAAACCTAATCTAAAGCTTGTGTGAATCCCCCATCCTCTCTCCTTTTATGCTTGTTTTTTTTTCATTATCTTCTCTTGATTCTGTCCAGATAAGGTACTCTTCTATTTTTGGTAGGAAACTCACTTGAAAGATGGCAAGATAATCTTTAGTACTTAGGCGTGCCCACGCTTAGTCACTGAATTTCTGTCAATTTGGGGATTTCGGATTTTCTTCCTTCTTTTGCGTCTTTTTGATCCTATTTTGTCCCTAAGGTGTTGAAAACCATCTGTAAACAATTATAAGACAATTCCATTAATTTCGGATAATAATTTCCATACCTTAATAATAATTACGTCCAAAATAAGTGCAATTTAAAGACTTAACAAATTCCCCCACACTAAACCTTTGCTCGCCCTCGAGCAAACATATCAAACCACTACACTTAGTCAATTCATCCTTCAGAAAATCAAGTGCACACAATCCATCAACTTGGGTTAGTAAGACTTAATTTGCAACATATATCATAATTGCTTTTCACCAATGCAAATAAGCAAAGTCAAAATTAAGCATCTTAGTTCAAAAGCAATCATGAAATCAAAGTGAATTCTTCTCACGGATTTCGCTCTTACACTCAAGTGTTTAAGGACAAAGTGTTTCGCTCAAATCTCACTCTAACATGTTGCACTACCATAGGCTTGCAATTTCACCAATTATCATTCATTCAGATCACATGAGCTAATAGATCATAAGGA
>JAOSBL010147018.1:0-13262 GCA_027568915.1 Erythroxylum roraimae | reverse complement strand
AATCCCCCCCCCCCCCCCCCCCCCTTCTTGTATATTGATTATCATTGTACTTACGTGTGATTCACTTCAAAAATTGCAGAACAAGTGGAGACTATTGTGTGATTCGCTTCTGGACTTATTTGTTTCCTATTTTTAGACCCACCGTGTGCTTAGCCCATTTTACACTATTTTGAGTGCTTTGCTTCCTTTTTCTTTCACTGAACCATGTCCTAATCTTTTATAATGTTTATGAAAATTTTCAAACACCTAGAAATAAATGAAATATGACCTACCTTATTTGAATAGGGGGTGATTAAACATTGAAATTTAAGATTGAACATAAATGTGAAAGGAAATTTACATATATATAGATGATTTATATGCATATTTATTGCTTAGTTTGACCATACAAGTTTACATACAAATTTTATGAATTCAAATGAATATCATATGACTTGTCAATATATTAATCATGAAATTGGTAAATGATTAAAGGAAAATGTCAATGTCTGCTTCATTGTCTTAGTGATGGAGAGATAGGCATGCCTACAGCGTACAATACAACTGCTACAATTTGACACCACTAGTGTCTCCACAATTCGATACCTATGGGTACCCATAGTTCGATACCTTCAGGTATCTATAGTTCGATGCCTTCAGATATTCACAATTTGATATCCTTTGGATATCCACAACTCCCATTATCCACACCTATAGGAAATGTACAGGCTTAACACAGAAAGGAAATTTAATAGTTTTAAATAAGAGATACAACATAACAACATGAATAATTTGTATTGATAAGCTTTGAATATCAATATTTGGCTTATAAATATGCATTTCGATATATGGATAATATATTGAAGCATATTTGCATTATATACTTTGCTTAATTATGCCATCATTGTTTACTTGAGTTTATGATATTCATGAATGTGTATGTGCTTGGTGGATGATAGCTGTGAGTGGTCATCCAAACTAAGTGTTTCCTTACTAAGCTTTCAAGCTTAGCATGAGTGTTAATCCGTATAGGTCCAAGTAATAGGAGTAAGGCACATGGATCATTTGTAGGGACCACGACCAACTGTTAGAAGTAAAAGTACCTTTGGATGTGTCTTTTGATTAAAGAATGGTTGTATATGTAATGAAGAAAATTGTAATTTCTTAACAGTTTGTAATTAAGAATTTAAGTTGTGTGTAATATCTCTTTTGGATTTCCGTATAAATGTAGTGATGTAATACTACTTTTAAATGATAATGTTAAAGGATATGAAATTTTATAATATGTATATGTACAATATTGAATAGACAAATGAGTGATGACAATCCCTATAAACAAATAGAATTGTATGCCATGAATGTATGTATAGGAATTTGGGTGTCATGTCTGTAGGTGGTTATAAGTTCTGTATAGGGGACGTTACACCATGTCCTCGGTAAGTTCCAACAGTGCTATATCATTCTTGATCACCTCTCCCCTCAACTCTTCCTAAATGTTCCTTTTTCTCTCTTATGGTCCCTAAGTACAATCTTCTCGCATCTTCTAGGTGGAGTGTTAGGATTTCACCTCTCTCTTTTTTTTGGTAAATGAATGATAAATTACTATAGATGAAACTATTACACCATTATAATGAGTTCAAAGATAAAAATGAAACTACTATATATTACACATGCTAACCGAGAAAAATAGTAAAAAGAGCAGATCAAAAAATGAGAAGTTTCAGAAATATTATAATTGCCATTTTCTCGTCATGTCTGTAGTAAGGAACCTTTGTGCATCTTTAACAAAAATGCCTGGGTGAATTAGGTTGATAGTTCTGTCAGCTAGTTGGTATTTCTCTTCCTTTGCATCATTGAATCTGTGACTATTTCTTTCTTTCCAAATGCTATATATGGATATTGAGAAGGCAGCAGTAAAGAGAACTACGTTTGGAGCTCCTTTCCTTGATTTGGTAATTACTCACTGCAATACGAACTCCTAATCATAACTGCCATATTGAGCAGTTAACAAGTGTATAATACGACTCCAAATGGCTTTAGAATAATTACATTAAAAGAAAAGATCATCACGGTCTTCAGAAGCTAAGTTACAAAGAACATATACGTCATTAGCGTTACTATGCCATTGTTTCAATGTTAGGAGTTGATTCTTGATAACTAGTCAAGTGATGAATGTTGCTTTAGGAATGATGGTATTATGTCGTAAAAGTGAGAACCACAGGACTACCATTGCGTTATTATTAAGGAGACTATAGTATGATTTGTTAGAGAAAACTCCATCAGTTGTAAGCTTCCATGTAATATAATCCTCCTTAGCTGTGTTAGGCGGTAATGGGAAATATGCCACAAGGGATGTGAAACCTTTAAAATCACCTTGTCATTCACTGTTGGCCATCAGAGATGATACTTTCAGACTTAAGGGCGTTCTATTACACAACCTCTAAAATTTAGAAGAGGAAATAAGGGGACTGATGTCCATCCAATTATCAAACCACACATATGTTTTTTCTCCATTTCCGATTGTGTGTTTGATATGTGGGTAGATGGTAGCACATAGCTGCATCATCTATTTTAGTATTCAAAAACCCTCTCGAGAGTAATCCACCTACCAAAAGTTCCACGTGTCTATAAGGCATTATTATCAGTGCATAACTTCCATAACCTTTTACACATTCAAACTTTTTGCATATTAGAGATTGGAAAGATCCCAAGGCCACCATATTTTTTCTAAATTGTAACCTCTTGCCATTTCACTTGTGCTTTTCTAGAATTTCCTACCTGACACATCCAAAGAAACGATTTTAAGATTCTTTCTAGCTCCTTGATAACTTTTTGAGGTAAGGCAATATGAGCATCCCAATGTATATATAGACTATTAAGGACTGAAATGATTAGTGTGAGTCGAGCTGCATAAGAGAGGAAGTGATTTTACCAAGCCATAACCCAAGACCTCATTCTTTTAATAATCGGATGTCTCCTCTTTACATGTCTGAACTACTTAAGCCTTGTCTTTCTTAATTTTTCATTGATATTAGCCACCTTTAATTTGTCTTTTACCATTATATTCATAATCTTATTTCTTCTAGTAAGGTTGCACATCCAATGGAGCATCCTCATCTCTACCACTATTAACTTATGAAAATGCACCTATTTGATGAGCCAATACATTACCCTATAGAGCATGGACAACTTAATCGCCAAATAATAAAATTTACCTTTGAGCTTGGGTGGTGGCATCTTTTTATCATATAAAACTCCTAATGCACTTCTCTGTTTAAGCTACCCTGATTTGGTATGGTGAACTATGTATTCATTGATCTCTCCATTGTTTTGGATAATAGATCTTAGATACTAAAAACACTCTTTCAGTGGTATAACTTCTAAACTATTCTTTACCTCTATATAAGAAGCCACCTACGGCCTGAAAAGTTACACTCTAAGTACTTAATCTTAGTCTTACTCAATTTAAAACCCTTCGACTCTAACGTATCCCTCTAAAGTTCTAACTTGACATTGACACCTTCTTTTGTTTCATCCATTAAAACAATATTATCAACAAATAACATATACTAAGGTACATCCCTTTAGATATTCTTGGTGAACTTAACCATGATTACTGTAAACAAAAAAGGGTTCAATAAGGAGTCTTGATGTAGCCTAATATTGATAGAAAAATGCTTTGTATCTCCTACTATCTTCTTTACCCTAGTCTCTTACACCTTCATACATATCCCTAATAATCTGTATATAAGTTGTAGGGACTTCCATAATTTCTAAACTCCTCCATATGATTTCCTTAGGTACCCTATCATAAGCCTTTTCTAAATCATCAAGAATTATATATAGGTTATGATGTCTTTCCTTGTAATATTTCATTAATATTTTAAATAGATGTAAACCTTCTGTTTTGGACCTTCCTAGTATGAAAACAAACTAACTCTATAAGATAAGTTCATCGTTTCTCACTCTCTTCTCAATGATGTTCTCTCGTTACTTTATGGTGTGACTAAGTAGTTTGATTCCTTTATAGTTGTTATGGCTTTGGATGTCCCTTTTGTTCTTGTAAGGAGGAATTAGCATACTAAGTCTCCACTCATTTGATATTTTGGCAGACTTAAGGATTAAATTAGAAAGCTTGGCTAGCCAAATAAGACCCTTGTTACATAGGCTCCCATACCTCTATAGGTATCTCATTAGGTCTTACTGTCCTTCCACTCTTCATCTCCCTCAAAGCTCTTTTAATTTCTTTCCTTATGATTTGTCGACAACAAGTAAAGTTATGACACCTCTCGAATGTGCTAAGATCAATTTTTTTATGTCATTTTCAGCCACAAGTACCCACCTTGCTTCATCTTTTATACATCAAACTTGATTTAAGTCTCTTCCTTTCCATTCCCTAGCCCCCACTAACTTAAATATATCATTTTCTTTATCTTTCCAATTATTGGTATAATTTTTTATAAACTCTGGTTTTAGCATTTAATACTATCTTTTTTCGTCTCTTTCTTTACCAATTTATAACTTTCTCTATTAACTACCCTCTCGACCTCTAAGGTGCTATCCAATAAAGCTTTATAGGCAACATTCTTGATCTTAACTTTTTCTTACGCCTTGATAATGATTTTGAAATGAATCATATGTTATCTTCAACTTTATGGACGTTGCGAGGAAAATGTGTTCATTTATAACTTATTAAATGAAGAAAGGAGATTTAGTATCTTTCTTATGAAGATCTCTAAGAACCTCAACTAAGAGTACTATGTCATTGTATCCTCTCTCAACTAACTCCCATATGTCTTGAGATATAAAGGGAGTATTCATTTTAGTGCTCCAAACATCACATCCACTACTTTTAAAAATAAGGATGAAAGGAATTTAATGATTAATTCCAAAATTTTTATTAGAAACAAAAACTATGTTTTCAACTTTGACCCAAATGATAAAATAAAGGATTTTTTAAATATCACATCTCTAAAATAATAAAATAGAAAAATAAATAAAAATAAAAATTTTATCCAATAGGTTATAGACATACAAATATTATTCTAAAAAGAACATAACTTTATTAAGAAATAAGCTACAATAAATATACTTCAAAGATAACTTAATGCCTACACTCAAGACACAATGACAATGATCTAACAAACATTTACTATATTTTTTATTTCTAAAATGCCAAGACTTGATCTTAACTATAAATTAGTGAACGCAATAATATTGGGACACTTGAATAAACAAACTCACTAAATTTGTACATTATTCTTTAACATATCTTATATGTTTATTCATATTGGTCTTTGGGGTAATCAAAATACTATGTTGTTCTTGATTGTGAGCATATTGGAATTTGTGTTGATGTATATGAGGCATATGTTGATATAAAGATATTATGCCTACTATAATAAAATCATATCCTAAAGTCTTTCGAGAAAGTCAAGTGGATGTGCATATGAATATACAAAGACTAAACCTAGGTTGCATCTTTTGGCTCAAAATACATCTAGTTTAAAGGGTGCTTTAAATCCACTTATTTGGTGGGTTGAGAAACAAATTTCTAATTGTGTACATAAAACTACCTCTTTTTTCCTTCATTCCATAGTTGGTGTTCTTAGGTTTCCTAATAAATACTCAAAATGGCTTCTAGACAAGGCCTAGTTAAATCTGATACAATCAGCTTTCTTGCGTCACTTATCCCTAGCCAAACATTTTCTCTAATGACCATGACTTTGTGAAACAAAGTTTCTTTGAAATAGTGCCAAGGTAGGAGAGGTAGGTATGTTCATGGTTCCTCAAACCATTAAAAGTGTATGTTAGGAAACTAGCTGTGATCCAAGAACAGGAAAATTAAAAAATTAAAATATTTGCGATTTCTCGATCGAATCTCAATAATTAAATACCTTGAAAAACATAAATCATAAAAGTAATTGAATCGTACGTTATTTGAATTCCTACTTAAATATTTTCATAAGTTGTTAATCATGAGTTGTTCAAGCATCCAACCTCTAATGACATCCACATATTAGAGAAAAAGAACTTAACATTTTAAGAGGAATAAGCAAGATTCTAGCTCCCTTATACTTATTTCTTATATATAGAAAAAAAAAACATTGGGGTTTATCTTTATTAAAATTAAATATTCTAAATATAATTAAATTTAAACTCTAATTATAATTTAATTTAATTTTAATAAAATCATGTATTTCATATTTAATCCTTGAAGTTTCTCAAACTTTACAAGTCCAAATTAATTCAAATTAATTTTTTCTTTTTAACTTTTTTTATGATGACTCATTAGGTTCCTAATATATTGATAATGATTACAAATTCTAATTCTAGCTCATAATTATTATTAGGCAAATTAAAACCCCTCTTAGTTTAACTTTAGTTCTCCAATAAAATAATTTATAATTATAGATCAAGCTTGACGTCTAATAATATATTATGACTGCCTTAATATTAGGAATGCCAAAATGATTTGACTTAACTTGTCAATGTATGGTTATGATGTATAATTTAATTATTTTATATGCTCATTCTTTCTAATTAGTAATTAATATATAATTGATATTTAAAAACACATTTTCAAACCTCAATTCACTCCGACTTAAGAATTCCTTAAATCATTACTAATCAAGAACAATGGAACAATCTCTCTAAGTACTTTACAGTAACGAATCCTTTATTAACTTAATCAACTATCTTTATATGGTTCACACTATATCCAAGTATTACCGATTGAGCTACCCTATATAAAATAGGTTATAAGTAGCATCAAAACATTATAATTCCTACATCATATGCTATGTTAATCTCAATTACAAGGATCAATTATACAATCACCATAATGAAGAAATCCATAAATACATAAGTAATATTGCATTTGGGATCCTTATAGGCCTCGTTTGGATACCAACTAATCAATTGTTTTTTCAGCTGATTGGTTGTTGTTAGTTGTTTGACTTTTCAAACAGCTAACGACATTGTTTGGAGAGCAGCTTTTTTATGAGCTTATTAAAG
The DNA here is from genome assembly GCA_027568915.1 of Erythroxylum roraimae. Taxonomy (NCBI): domain Eukaryota; kingdom Viridiplantae; phylum Streptophyta; class Magnoliopsida; order Malpighiales; family Erythroxylaceae; genus Erythroxylum; species Erythroxylum roraimae. The sequence goes on along the minus strand of JAOSBL010147018.1, from coordinate 6,266 downwards.
GTGAATAGCTAAAAACGAAAACGCTGCAATATATGAGTGTTTTCGTCCAACAGCTAAAATGATATGTATCAAAACCCAAATGTACCCTTTCCTATATGTATCCACCACCAGCAGCTAAAGAAGAAAAAAGAGCATCAAACACTTCAACCCTTGCTTAAATAAGGACATTCTTTCCACTTTTCTTCTTCCACTTATTTGTGATGCTAGCCAGCCTTCAATTCTTCCATTTGCATAATTGCGTAATATTTTGATGTTTAAATTGTATTCTTGATTAACTTGCAATTAAGTACTACACGTGTTATATTTTTATTAGTTTTACTATACAACAATTTCTAGTAAATAAGACAACCTAGTTGAGGTTCCTAGATACCTACGCTTTAGGAACATTATTTGTTCTTATAATTGTTTTATGCAGTTATAGGTTAGAAATAAAATGTTGACCTTAAATGAAAATGAAAATAGAAAGAATTGCATAAATTTCTCATAGGTGATGAAACAGTACGGGTGAACATGACTTCTCTAAAATCTAAATCCTTATAAGAATATTCAACGAAATACTAAGATATATAATATTTATACCCTTATAATTTTTTTAAGTCATTTTACACATAAACAGCTAATTTTACCAAATATCTCTAACAAACAGCTAATGCAATCCGCTGGTCAAATCAGCTGATAGAATCAGCTAATAGCTAATGCAATTAGTTGATTGCCAAACAGGGCCATAATCGAATTAGTTCTGTGAAATTATTCACAAATAAGCACCCACACATTTGTTTAAGTATTTTCAAACTTTAATTTATAAGATCAATTGCTTTCTTCATAAGAAAGCAACATAATGTGTGCTATTTTTTACCATTTCATTAATATCTTGTCATGATGAAAGTATAATTAGGAACAATTTAAAAATAATATATAAATGCACATTGAATCTCACAATTATGATTTCATCATAATTTTAATTACGCAATAATTATTCTAAGGATTGTACCTTTAGGCTATGTTTGGTTGGATGTACGGTTTTTAATAGAATGGAATGATTTATAATGGCATGGAATATAAATGGATGTAATATTAGAAAATTATTGTTTAGGAGGGAAAGAAGGGTTCATAATGTAATATAGTGAAATATTGTTTGGAAGAAGGGTTTATAATGTAATACAGTGAAAAGTTGTTTATCATTTTACATTCCATCCTAAACCTCCCAAATCAGAGGTTTCTCATTTTTATTGTTTAGGATGGAATGGGATGTAATATGAAACCCTTCTCTTCCATCTTATTCTATTATAAACCCTTCTACGAAACGATGGAATAATATTACATTTCATTCCATTCCATTAATAAACCCCCAACCAAACATAGCCTTAGTATTAAAACATAAAATATAATTAACAAAATTCAAAAAGATTAATAATTCCTTTCTTAGTTAAAATAATAACATTGTACATAAAATTACAACCAATTAATTGGTTGTATGGGCATAAACTGGCAATCTCTCTCTTGCACTAAAGTCAATTGACTATGTATTTAATACCATATTCATCCATATGTTGATCATATCTCTTTTAAGACAATGACTCAGTGAGAGGATCTGCAAGATTCTCTTTAGTGAAAACTCATTCTAATGTTATATCTTTCTACTTCAATATCATTTTTTGGGTAAATACTTCAATATCCTTTTAAATAAGGGAAAGCATATGTTTGAACCATTAATAAGAAATTGGTTCCTTTGCATATGCAATGGCACTATTGTTGTCATAGTTTAATATTATTGGCTTAACAATGCTAGGAGCCACTTTAAGTTCAATGATGAACTTTTTGGTCCAAACTGTCTCCTTTACTACCTCTAACATGAAAATTTACTCTACCTTAGTCATAAAATTTACAATGGTTAGTTGTTTAGAACTCTTCTAACTTACCACATTACCATTCAGAGTACAGATGTACCCTGACTATGATATACTATCATCTAGATCAGACAAAAACTAGCATCTGAATACCCTTGAACTCTTAGTTCAACTCCTTCATAGACCAAGAAAACATCTTTAGTCCTTATCGAGTATTTTAAGATGTTTTTCAAAATTGTCTAGTGACGATAACCAAGATTGGCATACAATTCTATGCAATTATAGGGATTGTAATCACTCTTTTGTCTATTCAAAGTTGTACATATACATATTACAAAATTTCATATCCCTTAACATTATCATTTAAAAGTAGTATTGCATCATTACATGTATATGGTAATCCAAAAGAGATATTACACACAACTTGAATTCTTTATTACAAATTGCTAAGAACCTAAAATTTCCTTCATTACATATACAACCATTCTTTAATCAAAAGACACATCCAAATGTACTTTTACTTCTAACGGTTGTCCTTGGTCCCTGCAGATGATCCCTATGCCTTACTCCTATTATTTGGACCTATACAGATTAACACTTGTTCTAGGCTTGAAAGCTTAGTGGGGAAACACTTAGTTTGTATGATCATTCACGGCAATCATACATCAAGCACACACACATTCATGAATATCATAAACTCATGTAAACAATGAGTTTCTTAATTAAGCAAAGTACATATGCAAATATGATTGAATATATTATCTATATATCGAAATGCACATTTATAAGCCAAAAATTGATATTTCAAGCTCATCAATACAAATTATTCATGTTGTCATGTTGAATCTTTTATTTATGACTGTTAAACTTTCTTTCTGTGTTAAGCCTACACATTTCCTATAGGTGTGGATAATAGGAGCTGTGGATATCCAAAGATATTAATCTGTGGATACCTGAAGGCATCGAACTATAGATACCTGAAGGTATCGAACTATGGATACCTGAAGCTATCGAACTGTGGAGACACTATAGCCTTGAAATGAAGACACTAGTGGTGTCAAACTGTAGTAGCTATACTGTAACCCTATAGGCATGCCTATTTATCGATCACCAAGACAATGAAGCAAACACTGTAACATTTTCCTTTAATCATTTACCAATTTCATGATTAATATTTTGACAAGTCATATGATATTCATTTGAAATCATAAAATCTGTATGTAAACTTGTATGGTCAAACTAAGCAATAAATAGGCGTATAAATCATCTATATATATGTAAATTTCCTTTAGCATGCATTTTGTTTAATATTATATTTCAATGTTTAATCACCCCCCTTTCAAATATAACAAGTCATATTTTATTTATTTCTAGGTGTTTGAAAATTTTCATAAACATTAGAAAAGGTTCTAATATGGTTGAGTGAAAGAAAAATGGAAGCAAAGCACTCTAAATAGTGCAAAATGGGCTAAGCACACGATGGGTCTAAAAATAGGAAAGCAAATCAGTTTAGAAGCAAATCACACGACAGTCTCCACTTATTTTGTAATTTTCTCATCGCAAACATTCAAATTAGGCTTTGAGGTCTTCTAAATATTTGTTCCCCTATATCTCTAATTTACATATTGTCAAAAATCATTTATGAGAGTTGCATTGTCCTTCTGCTTTCAAATATATAAATCTAATATAACGGCGTATCCTACTAGTACATCGCAGAATATGTGTCTCTTAAACCCTTGGTTGTACATTATATGTATCAACTTAAGGTTCTTATTCCATTTGGATGTCAATTTGTAGTTCTTAAATTTTTATAAGTTCTAACTCACTCCCACTACTTTCCTTAAGAATAAATTATACTTTTAGGAATGTAACATCTTTTAAGACCTACACCTTTTCTCAAGAGGATGGTAAAATTGATATTTGACACTGTCTTTTAAATTTTTCATAAATTTGCATTTATCTGACTTAGCTTGAAGCTTATCAAATGTTGCACGCTTCATATAAGCTTCACATCCCCAAATATTTAAGTATAACAAGTTATGTCTATTACCATTCCATATTTCATACAAAGTCTTATCAACCAATTTGGATGGAACTCTATTCAAAAGGTGAGCAATAGTTTCAAGGGCATTTCCCTAGAAGGAGATAGAAAGGGCTTTTTGACTTAACATGGAATGTACTATATCTAATAAAGTATGTTTTCTCTTCTCTAAGACTCCATTATGTTATGGAGTTTTAAGAGGAGTCTATTATAAGAGAATCCTATTCTCATTTAAATAACCAAGAAACTTATGGTCCAAGTATTCACCACCTCAATCAAATCTAACTATCTTAATACTATTTCCAGTTTATTTCTCAACCTTAAGTTTAAAATCTTTGAACTTTTCAAATGATCTAGACTTTTGTTTGATTAAGTATAAATAACTTTATCTAAAACGATCATTTGTGAATGTAATAAAATATGAGTATCCACCTCTAACATAAGTAGACATAAGGCCACATACATCTGAATGTATAAGGTCAAATAACTCACGGTCACTCTTTCCCTTTCCATTAAAGGGTCTTTTGGTCATCTTTCCCAATAAACAAGATTCACAAGTTTCATATAATTCATAATCAAAAGGATCCAAATATACTTCTTTGTGTAACTTTGTGATTTTTGTTTTGTAAATATGACTTAACCTAAAAAGGAATAAATAAGATAGAATTTGGTCTTTTAGCTTTCTTTTCTTGATATTTTTATTAAGGATTAGCCTGCCAGGATCTAATCCATACAAACCATTTGGAAGTAATCTAAATCCATAATAAAAATCATCTTTATAGAAAAATAAATCTTATTTTTAATAATAAAGGCAATCCATTCAAATGTAAATAAGGAATGGAAATAATGTTTCTAATAGTAACTGAGACGTAATAACAATTATGTAGTTCTAGTTCAAGGCTAAAAGGCAAAGCTATACTACAAGTTTTTATAGCTAATGTATCAACTCTTGCTCTATTGCCAACTTGTAGGTCTACTTCATCTTTCCTTAATGATCTATTCCTTGTTAATATTTTCATGTTATTACAAATATGAGAACCATATCAAGTACCTAATACCTAAAAATGTGGAACAAAAGTGGAAAGATTAATCTCAATTATAATTATACTTGAAGAAGCAACTTCCCGAAACTTCTTATTTTTCAGGTTAGCAAGATAAGTTTTACAATCCCTCTTCTGGTATCTATTGTCTCCATAAGGTAAATATGTGCCTTTATTATTATCATTTTTCTTGACTCATCCTTTTGACTTTACTACTTTAGTAGAAATCTTTTATTTCTTATTCTTATTCTTAATATAACTTTTTAATTGCTCTTGGAATAATCCTTACATACATAGGTAGTTTGCTTTTTATAAAGAGGTCCTTCTCTTTTTATAGGCCTTTTGAACTTTTTTCCTTCAATTCATGTATCTTGTGTAACCAAAATACTTTTGTTTGTAGTATTACCCTTTTAGCTATTTTATTTATTTATTTCATTTTTTCTCTTTCAATTGTTCACTTATTGACTTATTTGTTTTCTTTCTGATGGGGGGAGACATGGATTCGTGCATCACATGCACAACAAAGTAGCGAAAGTGTCGGAATCTATATTCCGACCCCTATGACATCCTAAAAAGTTAGAATCTCAAATGCATGCATAAACAGATTATATGAACATGATAAAACAGTACATGTACCTTTTGATTCTCCTCCTTTCTTGATTCTTCTCTTTATTTGGGTTGTTGCAAAGACCAAACCCTTCCTTGATCACTCAAAAACACGCAAAGATGAAGAAGAAACAATGTGTAAGGGTGGTTAGAGCACCAAACTAGATGAGTTCAAGTAGATGCTCTAATGGAGAGTTAAATCAAGAATGGGTTGTATGTAATTAAATTCATACCACAATTGTTTTCCATATGATCTTTTATGCGTGTGACTCTTAGGTTCCTGGTTATTTTGGGCACTTGAATTAACTCTTAATTCTAGAAAATTATGAAGGGTTTCATGATGCCAATTTATCGAAATATAAGTGTATTAACACAAACTCTTCGATAGTTAATTATCTGACTTACGAACCTTTCCATATACAATTACCGTCTAATTCGTCTTTTCACCGTAATATACCCCACTTAGTTCAGAGTATGGGCTATGTGTCAACTCCCACTAGACTAACTACGTCACATCTAGTCCAAGTGATATTAGTTCTTGTCCTAGGATCTCATTACTCTATGTGTCATTGAAGACTCTCTTCATGACACATAACTGCTCTGACCAGAGACTCCCCCGATAAGAGGTCGTGGGTATCATCTCCTTCTTTGAGGAGTAGTGAATCCTTTATTGGCTACTCAATTACCTTCGAATACCTCAAACTGTACCCAAGCACCACCCTATGAGTAACC
>JAOSBL010146999.1:0-13265 GCA_027568915.1 Erythroxylum roraimae | reverse complement strand
TTACTCCAAAGATGGTGGAGGCTCTTGTTTGTGGATAAGATTGGTTGAGAAAATCACAAGCTCCTCTTTACGTGGAAGAGAGACTTGAAGAACTTGAGCAAATGGAATCAGGTAATCTAATTTACTTTACCTTATTTTAATATAAAAATAAATAAAAATTCTTTTTTCAATTAAAAAAGAAATAACGAGTCTAACTCTTTTTATTTTCTACAGATGTGGCTTCACGTAACAGTGGATCATCCTACTATCCTATTCGAAGAATAATTAGTTAATAATTTATCTCTTTTTTTTCTAGTACGGATCTTTTATAAGACATTGTTAAGCTTATTTTTACTTTGCTTGGGTTTAACATATTGGATTAATCTTTGATGGATTTTATATGCATACTTTTATGAATAATTTGTATTTGTTTTCACCAATTTTTTTAATAATTTTTATCATATATATTGATATGAATAGGTTCTGTTTACCCTGAGAATTGAACCTAAAAATAGGTTAACCGATCCTATAGGTTCTCTAGGTTCAAGTTCAGGTTTAGGTTCATAAAATTGCCGAACCTAATATTTAGCTCAGGTTAAGGTTATTTATGAACGAGTCAGGTTACCCTACCATGAACACCCCTATATATCACATCACATATGATGCTCAAACAAAGCTCCTAATCATCGGACCTAAGTCCGACATTCAAAATTCATTGCGAATTTATATAGCATTCAGAAATTCATATCAAATCAAAACACTTCCAATATATGCCCAACTATTTAACTCCTCGGACTTCAAGTCCTGAATTCAGAAATAATTCACAAACAACTCAGTAGTATTGGAAGTTTAAGAAATCAAATCAATTTAATACACATCAATCCTAGGAAATCATTTATGTTGACTCGCAGCATGCTCCAAAATGCTATTACCTAGATGGTCCGGCAATGTCGGACTGGCATCCAATGAGTTCCTCTATATCATACAAAACACATGTACAAATATCACATTTTTGCACAAATGTACAAATATTCCTTAATGCACTCGTACTTATAAAATATGCACAATGCATATTCAATGACAATTCTAGGGTACCTTATTGCGATCCTTATCAACAAATCATTCAGATATCAAAGCCCTCATTAATACCTTGTATACTTATAGTTTGGACCATGATAAACCAATGTCAAAACCATTTCCTAACTTCATTGACCACTTCAGATTTTTCTTCTAATACACATACAAGTCAACTTCGTATACTAAATTTGATAAGGGAAAAAGAAAAATTTAACAACACTTCCTTCTAAAAAGTTATTCTCTAATGTCTTAAGTTTCTATTGACACCAAAATCATTCAATTCGGTTCAGTAATTTGGAAGATATGCCTCAACATTATCGGGTTGTTCATACACAAAATAGTATACTATGCACATCTTTTATCGAGAATTTGAGTATTTGAGAGGAAGAATCACCATTCGACTTCTTGAGAAAATTTGTAGGCCTATATCTCTAGTTTACTGCAAATGAAAAAAATCAGATCAAGATATCATCAAAATACAGGAACATGTTCAGTAAAATATCCAGTTCGTGCTCTTCCAACTGATACCCTTACTTTGATTAGATTAATCTTTTTCGAGTCAAAACCAAAAGCTATAATTTCTATAGAGAGATAGAGAAATGTGTTATGAATCCAATGCTTTAAAAATCAGGTAATTTGGAGGTTGGACGACAAAGTTATGGATGAAAGAATCAAACAAGGTTATGTCCACATAAGACGAATGCAAGAAGCAGACGAATGCAAGAAGCAAACGAATCAAAAAGCAGATGAAGCAAAAAGCAGACGAAGCAAAAAGCAAACGAAGCAAAAAGTAGGTGAAACGAAAATCAGACGAAGCAGAAAGTAGACGAAGCAAAAAGTACACGAAACAGAAAGCAGACGAAGCAAAAAGTAGACGAAGCAAAGAGCAGACGAAACAAAAAGCAGACAAACTAGAAAGCAGACGAAGCAAAAAAGCAGACGAAACAAAAAGTAGATTAAACAGAAAGCAGACGAAGCAAAAAGAAGACGAAGCAAAAAGTAGATGAAGCAAAAAGCAGGCGAAATAGAAAAAAAAACGAAGTAAAAAGGAGACGAAGCAAAAAGCAGAGGAAACAGAAAGCAGACGAAGCAAAAAGCAGACGAAGCAAAGAGTAGACAAAGCAAAGAGAAGACGAATGCAAGAAGCAGACGAAACAAATGGTTAACTTAAGACGAAGCAGAAGTTAACCTAAGACGATACAGATGGTCAACTTAAGACGAAGCAGAAGTCAACCTAAGACGATACATCTTTATAGACGAAATGTCTTCATGGACGATATGACATCATCACAGACGATACGTCTTTATAGACGATATCATCTATGCAAACGATGCGTCCTTACAGACAATACATCCTTACATACAATATGACATCATCACAGACTATACGTCTTTACAGACGAGACCATCTATACTCCTCAACTCAAAAACCTTTTTCTTAAACTTCTCTAAGTTTTCATCGACTCAAGTATAAACACCTATATATTCATACACTTATATATTTATACATGCACAGTGAAGAAACAGATCATATCACCTTTCCATATCTAATTCTCCAAACTATTCTTATACATCATTTCATTGCTACTTCAACTCCAAGAACCATTTCCACAACATCTAATTATTAACAATCCATCAAAAACCAAATAACACCATATCCACCATTTTCATCCCCTTAACATAGTGTTCAAGAGTATAGATATACATAAAAGCCATGATTATGCACTGACAATAAATTCATCAACTTTATTTCAAAAATCCACATCTCTAACAATTTTATTCACTACTTACTTGTTGAAGACTCCAAAAGCTTCAACTATCTTCAAGCCCTAACTCCATACAAAATTACGTAAACCACTGTGAACACTAACCAACTTCTGGTTTTCTTTTATTAAGGCAAAAGAAACACTTAGCAGTGGAGGAAGTGGTGAGGGATATAAAAGCAAAGTTAACTCTCAGAAGGAGTTTTGATGGAAAACTCTATGTATGGGAAGAAATTCGGAGAAGATGATAACAAGGAAAGAACTTAGGAAAAGAACAAACCCCTTTTTAACTCTCGGATAACTCAAACTTACTTCTGACAAATAATAAAGGCAACTTGTCACTTTTCCTAAGGTCCAACTCTAACTAAGTTTCTTTTGAAACTAAATCAATTAATTCTATCTTTACAATCCAACTATCTCCAAATCTTCTTTTGATTTCTTTTCCCTTATTTTCTATAATTTTTCTCCAAAATTTATTCCTAAATTCACCAAAATTCACAATTCTCACAATCCTACTAACCAATAAAATTTTCAACATAGATAAATTCAAAATGCACTAAATTTCCAAAAATTCTAATTCAATTCAATTATACCCGGAATCATTCATGAATGCATGTACAATTATTTTCTTGTGCAAAACTTTCGCTATTCACATGTATATGTATGACATATTATGCATGAGCATGGAAAAATGCATTTCTAAGCTCTCATTAATCACTCATATTTACTATTATAGCCTCCCACAGGTGATGGGATGTTACACGGAAGATATGAAATAATGCCACAAACTCAAACATAAAAATATTGTTCATCCAATAATAATATATTACCAAGTAACTATTTTTCTTTCGTTATTCTTTTCTTTGCATACTTGTTAACCAAGCATTTCCTCAATATCCTTCTAATTCATGTTCTCAACAGTAAGTGTTCTAAAAAGCTTTGGAGCATATGGAAATTAAAGCTCATCGACAGGGACGGATCCAAGAATTTTTTTGAGTAGGGGTAAAATATTTAAAGTACTCTTATATTACTGAAAAAGATACAAATATTTGTACATTTGATAAACAAAAAATTACATCATTATCTTGAGCTTCTTACATATAAGTATATAATCTATTACAATCGTTCCCTACGAGTCCTCATATTTTGATATCGCTGTAAAATTTTCTCATTGTCAATACTATTGAAGATATCTTTCTCAATATATGTGATCAAACAGTCATTCATCCAAGAATCTCTTATCCGATTGCACAAGCGATTTTTCACTATCTTCATTTCAGAAAATACTCTTTCCACTCATGCAATGGCAATAGGCAAAATCAAAGCTAATCTCACAAGTAAAAACACTAAAGGGTACACAACATCCTTTTTTGTTTCAGCTAGCTTCATGGCAAGATCACTAATCCCATTTAATATTGAAATTGATCATCAGATTGAATATCAACAATATAATTGTCAAGTTGATCACTAAGAGTAATAAGCTCTACTTTAGAGAAATCAGAAGGATAAAATTCAGCAAGTTGAATCAATTTTTGCTTATCAAAAGCATAAAAAGAGTCACTTGGATTCAAGCATGCCACACAAATAAGCAACTTGGTATTTACCTCATTGAAGCGATTGTTGAGCTCTTAAAGTTGCATATCAATCACAATGTAAAATAATTCCACTTGATAATGACGCAAATTCGTCATTTTTTGTGCATTTCACCTTCACCTTCCCCGATGAACAAATTTTTCATCCATATTTGGAATGGCAATATCATGGTTCTCACAAAATGAAGATGTTTAACTAAAGACTGCCACCCATCATCCCTCATCATTTGTAGCCATTTTTTGGAAACTTTAATCAAAGAAATTGCATTGATAATGCCTTGATCCTTCCTTTGCAATGCTTGAGATAATTCATTTGTAATGCCCAAGATTTTTTCATCAAATGCAAGCTAAACACAAATTCATAAGATTGGATAGAATCAAGCAAAGCATACGCTTCACCTTTTTGCTCTGAAGTTGTGCCTTCTTCTATAATGATCCCTCGAACATCAACTATAAAGTCAAATATCACGATTAAGCTTGATAATGATCCATAACGTGTGCCCCAACGTGTGTCACCTGGTCTTTGAAGAAAAGTTTCTTGATGTAAACCTTTATCACTTGAAAGTTCACCATTTTTCATCCCTTTAACAATCTTCCTAAATTGCTTCTCACGAAGATCGTTTCTTTTACAAGAACCTCCAACTACATTTGATAAGCTTGAGACTGTGTTAAACAACAAAGCAACATGTACATGATTCTTGGCCACCGCTACAAGTTCTAATTGCAATTGGTGAGAGAAACAACGAACATAGTGAGCTGAATTATTTTCTTTTAAAATCAAAGTCTTCAAACCATTAATTGCTCCCTGCATATTGCTAGCTCCATTGTAGCCTTGCCCACCTAGAGATGATATACTCAATCCATGCTTTGAAAATAATTCATCTATTGCAAACTTTAGTGGTAAAGAGATGGTATCACTAACATGAATAATACCAATAAATCGCTCAAACACAATTCCTTTTGTAATCACATAGTGTAAAACAATAGCCAATTGTTCTTTGATTGAGATATCATGAGACTCATCAATAAGGATAGAAAATAACCCACCTTAAAGATCATTAATAATGGCATTGGAGGTTTCAATTGCAGCGGCTGTGACAATATCCTTTTATATGTTAGGAGCAATGACTTTGACATTTCCGTGGGTATTGTTTAAAACAACATTGTTGATAGCTTCATTATGGTCAGCTAAGAATTGTAAAAGTTGAAGAAAATTACCATTATTACTAGAAGTCACTGATTCATCGCGACCACGAAAAGCCAATCCTTGACGTAAAAGGAATCGAACACAATCCACTGATGCAGTGGGTACGATAGTCCTTTCGAGCTTGGATGGATTGATTAGCATAAGTAACTTGAATATGTTGTTTTCGATTCATCAAATCTTGGTATTTCTTCCAAGCTATATTATGAGAGCTATTAGGACCTCCTACATGAATATGACATCAGTCTTTTTTCTTCTAATTGTTAAATCCATCAGTAACAAAAGTATCACCACTTGCTTGACTTCCAATATCCGGCCTAAAAAGATAGCAAAAAAGCTGCATCTTCTGTAACACTATGCTCTAACCAATTGTGTATTCTTTAAACCAATATGAAACAAATCTACAATAAATATTTTCAAATTTTCTTTGTGGAAAATCATGCTCAAAAGGTTAACACCCTTTTGCAAATAAGCTCTTCGTATTCTATCGCAGTCATTAGGATTAGGGACGGATCCATAAAAATTTTTGAGTGGGGGAAAATATTTAAAGTACTCTTATATAACTAAAAAAAGATTCAAATATTTGTACATTTGATAAAAAAAAATTACATCATTGTCTTGAGCTTCTTACATATAAGTATATAATCTATTGCAATTGTTTCCTACGAGTCCTCATATTTTGATATCACTATAAAATTTTCTCATTGTTAATACAATTGAAAATATCTTTCTCAATATATGTGATCAAACAGTCATTCATCCAAGAATCTCCTATCTGATTGCGCAAGCAATTTTTCACTATCTTCATTGCAGAAAATATTCTTTCCACCGATGCAATAGTAATAGGCAAAATAAAAGCTAATCTCACAAGTAAAAACACCAATGGGCACACAACATCCTTTTTTGTTTCAACTAGCTTCTGATCACTAATCCCATTTAATATCGAAAATTGATCATCAGATTGCATATCAGCAATATAATTGTCAAGTTGATCATCAAGAGTAATAACCTCTACTTTAGAGAAATCAGAAGGATAAAATTCAACAAGTTGAATCAATTTTTGCTTATCAAAAGCATGAAAAGGAGTCACTTGGATTCAAGCATGCCACACAAATAAGCAACTTGGTATTTACCTCATTGAAGCGATTGTTGAGCTCTTGAAGTTGCATATCAATCACAGTATAAAATAATTCCACTTGATAATGATGCAAATTATTTTTTGTGCATTTCGCCTTGACCTTCCCTAATATACAAAATTTTCATCCATATTTGGAATTGCAATATCATGGTTTTCACAAAATGAAGATGTTTCATCAAATAAGGACTGCCACCTATCATCCCTAATCATTTGTTGTCGTTGTTTGGAAACTTTAATCAAAGAAATTGCATTGATAATGTCTTGATCCTTCTTTTGCAATGCTTGTGATAATTCATTTGTGATGCCCAAGATTTTTTTCATCAAATGCAAGCTAAACATAAATTCATAAGATTGGATAGAATCAAGCAAAGCATATGCTTCACCTTTTTGCCCTGAAGTTGTGCCTTCTTCCATATGATCTCTAGAACATCAACTATGGAGTCAAACATCTCGATTAAGCTTGATAATGGTCCATAATGTGTGCCCCAATGTGTGTCACCTGGTCTTTGAAGAGAAGTTTCTTGATGTAAACCTTTACCACTTGAAAGTTCACCATTTTTCAGCCCTTCAACAATCTTACTAAATTGCTTCTCACGAAGAAGATCTTTTCTTTTACAAGAACCTCCAACTACATTTGATCAGCTTGAGACTATGTTAAACAACAAAGCAACATGTACATAATTCTTGGCCACCGCTACAAGTGCTAATTGCAATTGGTGAGAGAAACGATAAATATAGTGAGCTGAATTATTTTCTTTTAAAATCAAATTCTTCAAATCATTAATTGCTCCTTGGATATTGCTAGCTCCATCGTAGACTTGCCCACGTAGAGATGATATACTCAATCCATGTTTTGAAAACAATTCATCTATTACAAACTTTAGTGATAAAGAGGTGGTATTACTAACATGAATAATACCAATAAATCGCTCAAGCACACATCCTTTTACATTCACATAATGTAAATCAATAGCCAATTATTCTTTGATTGAGATATCACAAGACTCATCAATAAGGATAGAAAATAACCGACCTTAAAGATCATTAATAATGGCATTGGAGGTCTCAATTGTAGCGGCTTTGACAATATCCTTATGTATGTTAGAAGCAATGACTTTGAGATTTCCGTGGGCATTGTTTAAAACAACATTGTTGATAGCTTCATTATGGTCAGCCAAGAATTGTAAAAGTTGAAGAAAATTACCATTATTACTAGAAGTCTCTGATTCATCACGACCACGAAAAGCTAATCCTTAACGTAAAAGGAATCGAACACAATCTACTAATGCAGTGAGTTGGGTACGATTGTCCTTTTGAGCTTAGTTAGATTGATTAGCATAAGCAACTTGAATATGTTGTTTTTGATTCATCAAATCTTGATATTTCTTCCAAGCTATATTGTGAGAGCTATTAGGACCTCCTATATGAATATGAAATTAGTCTTTTTTCTTTCAATTGTTAAATCCATCAGTAACAAAAGTATCACCACTTGCTTGACTTCCAATATCCGGCTTAAAAAGATAGCAATATAAGCAAAAAGTTGCATCTTTTGTTATTTGATCTCTTTCCCTTTTGTCTCTAAATTGGTGAGAATCATTGAATTTCTCCTTGTGTGTTTTGAATTACTAATTTTCTTCTTTTCTTTCTTTTGATTATTTTACTAATTAGTAAAAAAAAATCTACAAATGATACAATGACTCAATGGGTTTCACATATCCACATAAAAAGATATTATAAAAGTATCATATAGGGACAAATTGGATACAAAATAAACAAAAAAATTAACTAATTAAAACTATTTGAATAACACTTTACACAGATGCAAAATATGAAATACACAAACAAAAAGTACACACACACACACACACACATATATATATACACGCCGATGTAGTTGGAGAAGTTTTAGTTGCTTTGACCTTTGAGCCTCTTTCTCCTATCTAGTTTTGTTACATCTTGTGCTAGTAAGCCAGGCTTAATTCGTAATAGAGGAGTAAGCAAACTCTCTTAGGCAATCCAGAGATCCTAGTCATCTCTGGCGATATAAGCACAACCACCCCCACCCCAACTCTATCTTCCTTATCAATGAATCGAAATATAGTGCATAGGTACTCTTCAATGCGGCGGGGACGAAACGACGTGATATACTACGATCACATACAGAAGTGCTGCCCTTTGGCTCGGTATATACATATCAATGAAGTGTAATTTGCACGATATTATCTAAGCTAAGCTTGCATCAAAGGTCTGTACCCAGTTCAGAACAAAATTGGACATATAACTTATAAGGGAATGCACAGATAATAACAATATGCAATTCAAAGACAATCCTTAACACCAAAGCAGATTTTGCTAATACTAATAAATCCAAATATCCAATCACCAAGATGAAGTGGGAATTTACCTATCAAATATCAAAGCGCTCATCGGCATATCAATAAAAGGGGTGGGGCCCATAGGGGAATCCTTTCCACAATTGTATTCAATATTTCAGTTATATCTATTCCCTCCTGGATAACAATAGCAACACTATAGATTATTGTTTTTCTCTTTGGGTGTAGTCATTGTGGACAAATAGAGAAGAATAGGTGAAGAAGAAGCCAAAAAGACAAAAAGTAGTGTGCTGAAGAAGCCAAAAGGGTATAAAAAATCTAAATAAAAAAGTCAATTAAGCATGTGGTTTTTATCTCTCTATTTGTAGGCTTTCATTTAAAAAAGTCATGGGCCCAAATAATAGTAATCTTAATAAAAATGGATGGGCTCATATTTTATTTTTTATTTGATATCTTAATATATCTATATTTTTATTATTGTTTTTTTGTCACCAATTAAATTAATGGGGGCAAAATTTTAATTTTTTAATGGGATCAAAACTTAAATTAATAATTTTTATATAAAATTTTTTAAATGCAATGAGGGAAAGTGCCCCCACTTGCTCCTACTGTGCATCCGTCCATGTGTGGAAGCTTGAAAGAATGAAGAATAAATTAAAAGATCTTAATGTCTCCAAGGTCAGTGACACTTAAAAGCTTGTCATGATATCCTTAGAGAAGCTAAAAACAATTTAGGATCGATTATATTTTTCTTCAATTGATCAAAAGTTGAACTAGAGGAAAAGGTAGATTCTAGGAAAATGCACTAGCTTTAAACATTGTTCATTTAGTAACGCAACCAAGGTCAAGGGCGATATGGCTAATGGATAGGGATAGGAACACCAGTTTCTACCACAAGTCCCTATTAGATAAGAGAAACATAACAAAATTATTTCCTTTACTAACCATATTGCCTCTATTACTATTTCTTATGAGGAACCTGTATAAAATTCTTACTTATACTTTTTAGAGCTCCTGAGAACAATTGCATAGGGGGATTGGTCTGTTTTATATCATAAGGAGTATATTAAATAGGAGGAAGCTAACCATCTGTAGAGACCAATTAGTGAATAGGAAGTAGAGGAAAGTGTGTTTATTCAATCAACTAAAGACACCTAGTTTAGACAATTTCATTGGATTTTTCTTTACTAACCATATTGGTTAGCTTGATTAGTTGGGCTTTTGCTAATTATTTGATCATATGTTGTAAAGCTAAAGCTAGCAACTCATGTTGCTTGATGACAGTTATTCAATCTTTTGAGAAGCTCTCTGGTCTTACAATTAATAGGGATAAAAGCTCCTTATTTTTATCTGTATAATCTTATTAAAATGCAAGTTGGTTTTCTACAATTACAAAATTGAAATTTAAAGCTCCCCATCACTATCTTGTTGTGCCAATTTCAATAAAAACATTAAATAGTAAAGAGTTTCAACTACTATTAAATAAATTACATACGAGAATAATAGGATGATGAAATAAGATCCTTACCCTAGTTAGAAAGCTCAACTCCTTACATATATACTAGGCATCATACCTCCACTGCCTAAAAAAAATAGTAAAAGCTATTGACAATATGCTTAAGAAATTTCTTTGGATAGGGAACTGTTGGTAGAGCTGGAAGAAGAGAGCAGAGAATTTATATTTAAGAAAGAACTAAGTTTTCTGTTCTTGAAAAATAACTTCTTCATTTTTGTAAACTACTAACATATTTATACATCATTTTAGCCAAAAAAGTTTGTCAACCAAACTTCCATGATTTAAGGAAGTTTGTTCACCAAACTTACATATTTTAAGCCCCTCCATGAATTTACAACAACTTCTAACTAATGGAGGACTACAAAATATCAAAATAAAAATTGACAACACCTACATCAAAAGACACATCATTATAGCAGATTTCTCAACACTCCTCCTTAAGGCATGTGATGGACCGAACACCAATGAGTGATCTAAGAAATTCAAATCTTGGTTTCTATAATGATTTTGTAAAGATATCTGCTGCTTGATCATCTCTATTGCAATGTATAATCATCACTTCATTGTCTTTTTCAGCTTGCCTTATTGCATGATATTTTATCTTGATGTGTTCTGTTTTGCCGTGGAAAACAGGGTTCTTCACCTTTGTCACTGCTGACTTCTTGTCACAAAAAATTTCAGTAGCTTTCTCTTGTTGAAGATTCAAATCAGTCATAATTTTCCTTAACCAGATTGCTTGGTTTACAGCTGCACAAATAGCAACATATTCAACTTCTGTCCTTGATTGTGCAATTGAAGATTACTTCTTCATTCCCCAACATATGATGCCTGAACCCAAAGAAAAACAATAGCCACTGATGCTTCTCATATCCTTTACTGAACCAGCCCAATCATTATCTGAGAATCCTAGCAGCTTGATTGAAGAGTTTTTTCTGTACAGTAAGCCAAAACTTAAAGTACCTCGTACATATCTGAACACCCTTTTGGCTACTACTAAATGGATTTATGATGGTTTATTCATGAATTTTTATAGCAAGCTTGAAGCGAACATGATATCGAGCCTAGAAATTGAAAGATAAAGCAGAGAACCAATCATACTTCGGTAAAGAGAAGCATTTGCAAGTTGAGCACCATCATTTTTCTTCAATTTTTCTCCATGGACAGTATGTGTACTCACTGGTTTACAATTACTAAGATTGAACTTCTTTAGAATTTCACCAGCGTATTTTTGTTAAGACACAAAGATGCTTTTCTCAGATTGTTTGATTTCTAAACCAAGAAAATAAGACACAATCCCCAAATCATTCATCTCAAATGCTTTTTGCATCTTGATTCTGAATTCTTCGACTAGTTTCGGACTACTGCCAGTAACTAGGAGATACATCTACATAAATTGAAACAACAAGAATCTCTTTTTTCAATAGCTTGACATAAAGTGTTGCCTCATTAAGACTTCTAATGAATCCCAATTCCAACAAATAACTATCAATTTTTTCATACTAGGTCCTTGGTGCCTGTTTTACGTCATAAAGTGCCTTCTTCAATAGACATACACGATTACTACCATTATTAAAATCTTCAAGCTGCTCAATGAAAACTTGCTCCTCCAAGAAACCATTTAAGAAGGCTAATTTAACATCAAGCTGAAACACTTGCCAATCCTTACTTGTTGCAAGTGCGAGAATCAACCTTATTATGTCAAACCTTGCAACAGAAGCATAAGTTTCTGTATAGTGTACTCCTTCATGTTGAGCATACCCTTTCACCACAAGTCTTGCCTTGTATTTATTGATGGAACCATCTGTGTTTAATTTTAGCTTAAAAATCCATTTAGTTACTATCACCTGTTGATTTTTAGGTCTAAAAACTAGAATCCATGTTGGATCCCGTTTCCAGAACCCAACTTCCGAAGAAAATCATAACTATTATCGTTTCATTTTCTTGCTTTGACACCAAACATGTTGGGCCCCGTTCCCGGAACCCAACTCATCACTTACTCCGATAATAAAAAATTCGCATACTTTAAAATCGTTGGAAGGATGGAAATCAACCAATCAAATTCCTCATAAATCAATACCAAATTTATCCCAACTTCAAACCTCAATTCATATGATTCTTCATTTTTTTTCCTTTCATAATTCACTTATTAATAAATCGCAAAAATTTATATCATAGATCATCAACTCAACCCATACCATTCATACACAATTCATATTTCAAATCCATACATAGATCCATAATTCATTTACAACATAAGATAAATGGTCACAAACTATAATGGCATTCCAAGCCATATTACAACATCAATATCAAATATCCGAATACAAAAGACACAAAACCCCAAAATACTCAAACATATGCATAACCAAACAAAAGCCTTTACTTTCTTTCCTCCAACCTCGTTCTCATCACCTGGAGATGGGAATGAAGGGGGGTGAGCTTTAAGCTCGTGGGTAACATGCTTATAACGAAGAATAAGCAAAACTGTTAAAACGTTCATTTGTCATATAAAAATTATGATAATTTCATAAAATGCTCCATTCTCAAATTCTCAGTCAAATTCGCAATTCAAACTCAAAAGTCATCATCAAAAATATCATCACATCACATAGCATACCCATTTAACCATCAATACAGAACACTTAATTTATGCAACATACTTG
>JAOSBL010146970.1:0-13270 GCA_027568915.1 Erythroxylum roraimae | reverse complement strand
TGAAAAATGATTTCTTAAAAAGTTTTGAAATCTACCGTTTCTCCAAATAAAGCATGTTTTCTTTTTCCGATCCAACACAGTATTTCTATTATTAAAGGCTAAACCGCTTTTATCATTTGGATGTCTATAATTTCCAATCATATCATTCATCCTTTTTGTACTTTCTGTAAATTTTGATAAATCTACTGAAAGCTGTTAATCCTTTTTTTTAGTTGATTAATTTCCTCAAATCTATCTACAGTTATTTTCTTTTTCATATTGTCCACTTGTTTCTTGAGGCAGACGTTTTCTTCTTCTAAGAATTTTGTGTTCTTCAAATTTTTAACAAATTTCTTTTTCAATAACCTATATTGTTTTAAGATAATATGTGAATCATCTAACAATTCTAAATAGGCATCCTGAAGATCATCAAAGTTAGAAATTACCTCATCATCTCATTCCCTTTCAGCCACTAAGCATATATTTGCTTGTTCTGATGTTTCTGATTTGGATTCAGATTCAGACGAATCTAGATCTTCCTATGTTGCCATCATGCTCTTTTTATTTTCTTAACTTTTCTTCTATTTTCTTTTGAGCAATGGACATTCAGATATGTAATGTCCTAGTTTGTTACACTCATAGCAGACGATAGAACTTTTGTCATTCTTCGAATCGTCTTTTCTATTCTTTTTAAAAGAGAAGTCTTTATTTCCTCTTGATTTCTTTTTCCACATCCTTTTAATCTTTCTTGAAATGAAGGATAATTCATCTTCATCTTCACTTGAATCTTGATCAGATTCACTGTCATCATCATTCTTGATTTCTTCAATCTTTAAGGCTTTTAAAGATGTGCTTCTATTTTTCTACATCCTTTGATTCTTTTGACCAATCTTCAATGCAATAGATTTACCCCTTCTAGGTTTGTCTTCTGCATCAAGCTCTACTTCATGGATTTTCAGTGAACGAAGCAATTCGTCTAGCTTTAGCTTGCTTAAATCCTTGGCCTCTTATATTGTTGTTACTTTAGGTTTCCATCTTTTTGAAAGACTTCTGAGAATCTTTCTAATATGATCTTGACTTTCGTAGATTCTTCCCAGAGCTTTAAGTCCATTGATAATTGTTTGGAATCGTCCAAACATATGATCAATAATCTCATCATCTTTCATTTTGAACAGATGATACTAATGAACAAGAATACTAATCTTGGATTCTTTCACCTGGTTTGTGTCATCATGTGCAATGGCTAATGTATTTCACATTTCCTTTGCAGATTTGCATCCATGAACCTTATCATATTCACTTTTGCTTAAAGCACAACTTAAGAAGAACATGGCCTTTGAATTTAATTAGAAGCGAGCTTTCTGATCAACCGTCCATTGGTCACGAGAGATGATATCTCCTTCACTGTCTATTGGAATATATGGTCCATTTTCAATGATATCCCAAAGATCAATATATGTGGATTCTATGAAGAGTCGCATTCTGTCCTTCCAATAATGATAGTCTTCACCATTGAATGCAAGAGGTCTTGAGACTGAGACACTTTCGGCTATAAAAACATGTGATTCAGCCATGGATCTTTGTCCTCGCTTTGTAACAGTGTTTCTTAGAAACCTTGCTCTGATACCAACTGAAGTAAATCACTTGTTAATATAGAAATCACGTATAATATGTAAAATACACAAGAAGGGGGGGTTGAATTGTGTCAAATCGTTTACGATATTAATATTTAAAAACTTCTTGATTTTCTTGACAAATTCAGATGATTACAAAAAGAATTTACTTAATTCGGTAAGTAATGCAATAGCAAAAAATCAGTATCTATTCTTTTAACAACAAGAAAATTAAAGAGATAAGAGTTAGAGAATATGACGCTGCGATTTATCCTGGTTCACCATTAACCTTGGGCTACGTCCAATCCTCAGAGTCCGTCTGGATTTCCACTATAACTTTCAACGTTATAAGTATTATTTCTACACTTCTAGAGCCTCTTCAGGTCTCTTTCACAAAGTGTTCTTTATCTACTTTCTTAGCCTCTTCAAGCTCTATCCTTTCTTTTCACTAGAAAAGATATTGTTTGAGCTTTACGTTACAGATGTATTTGCTCTCTTTTCTCACTTGAGCTTTTTACAATCAGAATTCTTTTCTCTCTTTGTATCGTATCATAAAAGAAAAAGTAAAGTGTTTTTGTTTACGACTATAACTACTATTTATAGCCTAAATTTTCAACGGTCCTCTTGAGAATTCTGCTTGTCGAATCTTCTAAAAACAATTATTTGTCGAGTTCTGTAACTAATTCCAACTAACTGGCATTCTTGTACATTCTTCAATTTCCATCGTCTTGCATAGTTTCATATGCTTCGTCTGGTGTCTCATATGCTTCGTTTGGTGTCTCATATGCTTCGTCTTGTGTCTCATATGCTTCGTCTGGTGTGTTAGACTAAGCACTCCACACTTCATTTGATCAGCTTTTACTAGTGTATTGTCTTGAATTGATGATTTATGCTACTTACATTTATCTGCGCACTTAACAAATTCATCAAAATAGTTCACACACTTCTATGATTATTATTATTTGACTTTCATCAAAATTAATAGAAGAAATGAAGTCTTCTTGACTTAATATGTAGATATTGAAGTCTGGCAAGCCTTCAGAGTTGGAGCTACACTTCCCACCACCAATAACATAGAAATATGGTCTGATGTTGATAGAAGAAATGCACAGTTAAACGCTAAAGCAAAACATCATCTGATATGTGCACTATCTCCAGAAGAATATGAAAAGATATCCTACTACTCTACAACAAAGGAAATGTGGGATAAACTTCAAGTCACCTTTGAAGGAACAAACGAGGTAAAGAAGCATAGAATAAGTCGTTTAATAAACAATGAAACTATTGGCATGAAACAGAGAGAGATCATAGATGAATTCTTTAGACGCTTCAACAACATTATTATAGCCTTAAAGAACTTATGAAAGATACATCCCAATGATGAACTCATAACAAAGATTCTAAGATCACTACCAAAAGAATAGAGACTAAAGGTGACAGCTTTGGGAACTGTAAGGGATCTCGATACCATCTCACTCAACTGACTGAGAGGAAACTTGATTTCCATGAAGCCGAGCTTAAACGAGATGAAGGCTCTTCATACAAAAGAGGAATGACACTAAAAGCAACTGCTGAATTAATAGGTGATGAAAGCAACACTAAGTTACAAATAGATGGAGATGACGAATTCAATTTCATAGTTAGAAAATACGCTAGCTTCTACAAAAAGAAGTTGATGAAGAAAAGAGAAGGGAACAGAAAAACTAGAAATAACAAGTCCCTACCAAAAGGTAGCAGCAATAATAGCAATACACAAAACAATCGAACTATATTCTATCACTACAAGAATCCTGGACACACAAGACCAGAATGTCCCCTTCTTCAAAAGGATAAAATAGGGAACAGAAAGCCAAGGAAGCAAGCAATGATTGCAGCCTGGCTAGATGAAGATTTTGAAATTTTTGAAGAAGATGAGCCAGAAGAAGTCAGTAATGTTTGCTTCATGGTTGAATTAGGAGACGATGAGATATATTATTCTGACTCTGATATTGAAGTTGATGAATTGAGAAATGCATATCATGAATTGTATGATCAGTACAAAAAATTGACAATAAAGTACTTCAAAGAAGCTGAGAAGTCCAAGAATAATGAAGCATCCTTAAAGAGTAAGATTAAATCATTAGAATCCGTGAATGAAAATCTGACAACCAAGAATATGTCTCTTGAGGATGATTATAAGCAAGAGGTTTCTGAAAAGAAAGTTCTGGAATAAAGATTAGCCAAGTTGGAAAATACTTTGCTTAAGAATGATTATGATAAAGTGAGACAGCTAGAAGAAAAGGATGTCACTCTGGAACTTGAGAAAGAGAAATGTGCAAGAAAGATCTTATCTCTAAAAAAAGATCTTACAAAGTTCGTTGATTGAAGGAACAACCTTGAAGCACTACTTGGTAGTGGTAAATGTGTTTTTGATAAAGTTGGAATAGGTTACAATGAAAATAATAATGTTAGGTCATACAAGAACTTCTTTGTTAAATCCAACAGTAGCTATAGTCAAAACAACAACAACCTAATACATGGTAGAAATTATAGCAATTCTCATTCATCTATTTTATACTTCTATTATGGTAGACATGGTCATATTAGTCATTCTTGTAAATTTCATAAAATGGAGAAATTATCTCAAATGTATGTTTGGAGACCGAAAGGTCAAGTTACTAACCTAAAAGGACCTAGAAAAATGTGGGTACATAAAATGAGATAATACATTCTGCAGATATGCTTCAAAACAAAGACGAGAGAAAATCAATGGATAGTTAATAGTGGTTGTTCGAGACACATAACAAGTGAAATTATCACATTTCAACTACATTGAAAGAAAAGAAAGAGGTAATGTTGTTTTTGCCGGAAAAAACAATGCAAAGGTGAACGGAATTGGTAAAATTGGTGACTCTAACTCTACCTCTATTGATAATATTCTTTATGTTGATGGATTGAAACAAAGCATAACATTGTGAAATTATTGTTAATCTTAAGGAAAATATTGTATTTATTGGTCCTATAAATCAAAACATATACTGTGCTCAATTGGAAGATATATCTTCACAAAATGTCAAGTGTTTTGTTTCTACAGAAAATGGCTCTTTTATTTGGCACAGAAGATTTGGAATGCTAGCACGAGCATTCTATCGAAATTATCCAAAAAAGAGTTAGTAAGAGGGCTACTGACTTTGAAGTTTGAAAGCAATCGGGTTTGTGAGGCTTGTTTAAAAGGTAAACAAGTTAGAAGCAGCTTTCCTACCAAAAATATTATATCTACTAACCAATTGTTTGAACTTGTGTATATGGATTTGTTT
Organism: Erythroxylum roraimae; assembly: GCA_027568915.1. Taxonomy (NCBI): domain Eukaryota; kingdom Viridiplantae; phylum Streptophyta; class Magnoliopsida; order Malpighiales; family Erythroxylaceae; genus Erythroxylum; species Erythroxylum roraimae. The sequence continues at coordinate 8,382 of JAOSBL010146970.1, read as the reverse complement.
GGTCCCGCTAGGACTTAAAGTTTTGATGGTAAACATTATAGTTTTGTTTTAGTAGATGATTATTCCAGATTTACATGGTTACTTCCTATCAAATAAGGATGATGCTTTGGAAGTTTTTGAGAAATTTTGTAAAAAAATCATATCAAAAAAGGATACTACATTACTTCAATTCAAAGTGATCATGAAGGAGAATTTGATAACAAAAATTTAAAGATTTATGTGATAATAACGGTATGACTCACAATTTTTCATGCCCAAGGACTCCTTAGTAAAATGGAGTGGTTGAAAGAAAAAACAGGACTCTCGTTGATATGGTCAGAACAATGATATGCGAAATTGGTCTACCTCATGGTTCCTAGGCAGAATCCATGTCAACTGCCTATTACATTCTTAATAGGTGCCGTATAAGACCCATTCTAAAAAAGACCCCCTATGAGTTGTGGAAAAGAAGAAAACCAAATGCACTTACTTTAGAACATTTGGTTGTAAGTGCTTCATTCTAAATAATAAAAAAGATAATCTTGCAAAGTTCGATGCGAGATCAGTTGAAGCCATCTTTTTTAGGTATAACACCTCCAGTAAAGGATTTAGAGTTTACTACAAAAGAACAAAGAAGATAGAAAAATCAATATATGTAGTATTTGATGAAGCACTACCCTTGATAACAATAGTTGTTTCAGATGATGAAGAGCACCCCTTGGCTTCTAAAAATACATTGCAAAATCAAGCAACACCTATAGTACCTTCAGAATTACAATATCAAGAAAATCCTTCTGAGGCCAGGATAGAGAAGGCTCCTTCCTCTTAGTAAAAAGTGTATACAATAAAGAACATCAAGAGGATGGAGAGGTCTTGATACACATTAGAACATTCTAAAAGACCCCTTTGAAATTCTAAAAACCAGATCATCCTTCAAGAATAACTTTGTTGCCCTTATCTCACAATTAAAACCAAAGACCGTTAAAGAGGCTCTTACTGATGAAAATTGGGTTTCGGTTATAAAGATGAACTAAATTAATTTGATAAAAACAAAGTTTGGAATCTAGTACCTCGTCCGTAAAACAAGTTATTCATCGGAACTCGTTGGGTTTTCTAATCAAACTTGACAAAAATGGTAAGGTGGTAAGAAATAAAGCTAGACTTGTAGCTCAATGCTATAATCAACAAGAAGGTATTGATTTTAATGAAACTTATGCACTTATTGCTAGAATGGAATCGATTAGAATTTTACTTGCCTTCGATTGTTATAAAAACTTCAAATTGTTCCAAATGAATGTCAAAAGTTCCTTCTTAAATGGGTGTATTAATGAAGAAGTGTTTTTTAAGCAACCTCTAGGCTTTGAAGATGAAAAACATCCTGACTACGTGATGAAGTTGACTAAAGCCCTGTATGGTTTAAAACAAGCCCCTTGAGCATGGTATAAAAGGTTAAGAAATTTTCTGCTTGAGAATAACTTTAAAAAAGGAAAGGTAAATAAAACCTTATTTATTAAGAAAAAGGATACTGCTTTACTCATAGGGAAAATATATGTTGATGATATAATATTTAGTGCTACTAATCAATCTTTCTGTGAAGAATTCTCAGCATTAATACAGGTGGAGTTTGAAATGAGAATGATAGGAGAACTATCTTTCTTTCCCAGATTACAAATAAAAAAAAACAGAAAAAGGGATTTTCATTAGCCAAGACAAGTACACAAAGGAACTCATCAAAAAGTACCACTTCGAAAATGCCAAACCTTTGGGTACTCCTATGTACACTAGAACTAAACTTGATAAGGATGAAGAAGGTAAGGCTACTGATGAGACGAAGTATAGAGGAATGATCGAGTCACTATTATATCTTACAAGCTCAAGACCATATATTATGCTTAGTGTGTGCCTTTACGCACGTTTTCATTCATATCCAAAAGAAATCCACCTTCAAGCAGTCAAAAGGATCTTTTGATACGAAACTGTGGACATTGGACTATGGGATCCAAAAACTGACTCTTTTAACATAGTTAGCTATTGTGATGCAGATTATGCAGGTGATAAAGTCGATCAAAAAAGCATAAGTGGTCACTCTCAATTTCTTGGAGAATGTCTAGTTTCTTAGTCTTGCAAGAAACAAAATTGCACAGCTCTTTTAACAACTGAAACGGAATATATAGCTGCTGTCAACTGTTGTGCTCAAATATTATGGATGAAGCATGAACTTCAGGATTTCTCTCTAAACTTTAATCATATTCCTATATTATGTGATAATACTAGTGCAATAAATCTTTCAAAAAATCATATGCATCATTCTAGGAATAAGCATATAGGAATCAAGCATCATTTTCTTAGAGATCATATTTTAGAAGGAACCATTGATCTTTTGTATGTTAATACTGAAAATCCGTAGCTGATGTTTTCACTAAGTCACTCTCTGAAGAAAGATTTTGTGTTAAGAAAAGATCTTGGTATATTTAGACTATCCGATGTTATTTTTATATAATTCTTTTATGTTACTTCTTTTTTGCAGGATCCTTTTACTATAAACCTTTAGTAGACTCCTAATTTAGAAGGCCCCTCGTATTTTTAGAAGGATCCTCTTAGTCTGACAGAATAGGGTACACATGTCTTAAAAAGGAAACTTTTAATAACATTGTTTCAGTTTTTAAAAACACGCGCACAATTCTGACAGGTTTCTGCATATGTCTGACAGAAGATACGCAGACGATCACACTTCCTCTTTTAGCATGTACAACTTCCCATCCTCATACGAGATCAACACTCAAGAATCACTTAATATACCAATGACAAACTTCTCTCTTCTGCACATCGTGTTCTTTTCAGAAGTGCTGCTCCTTTCCTCTCTGCAACTTAACTTTTTGCCTTTTCTCTATTCTTTCCTCCAAAAACTCCTTATCTATAATGGCCAGAACAAAATCAAAGGGACAGAAGAAAACCCCAACTTCCACTGCTAGCCATGGTTAAGCTACTGTTTCTGGTTCCTCTCTTACCAAACATGTCTCTTTCGCGCCTGTATTTACTACTCCTTGACCCGGTTCTAAAGATATGAAAGTGTATGAATTACATTGGATCATCAATGATACTGATTCAGACGAAGAACCGGCTCAATTAATAAGACGTCTACATACCAGAAGAAGTCTTGCAAAGCAAGTAGAGGAAATTTCTCAAGAAAAAGAAACCCTTATTGCTGAAAAGAAAGAGGAAGACGAATCCAGAAAAAGAAAAAGGGGAGAAATAAAGAAAGGCAAAGCACCTATGACTGAAGATACTATTACTAACCTCGTTAATATAAATGAGTTGTTTCATGAAGAGATAATTCCTAAAGAAAAAGGGTAAAGAAAATAAAGATAGCTGCACAAAAAGGAAAGGCATCAACACCACCAAAAATGTTTCAATTAATGGAAGCTGAAGTCTGCTATAAAATGTAGTACAAGAAAAGAAAGGTGGTTGTTGGATGGATCTTGCCTCCCATGACGTTTGATAACATAGGTATACCTATCTTTCCTTACTTTGTTGCCACTGGTCAGGAAAATTTTATAAAATTAAATGAGACCATATGTGATGAGCTAGTCAGGACATTCTACACATATATAAGAAAAGAAGAAATTGATGGAAAGCTAGCCATTGTCTCATGGATGTGTGAATGCAAAATTTTAATTTTTGAAGAAATTTTAGGAGATATACTGGACATAACTCCTATAGGGAGAACTGATTTTTCCTGTCATAAGTGGGATGTCGATGATCTAGATTTGGTAGAAGTTGTTAAATCCATATGCCTTCATATTGAAAACACCCAAGATGGGAGACCTTGCTCTCGCATCATTATCAGCTACCTCAATCTTTCCCAGGAGTAGCTTAGTTGAAAGGTTGAGCCTCCTGGACACTTATGTAGTGTATAATTTGCTAAAAGGGTAATAAGATGAAACTCCCAGTAATGATTCTGAAATTTATAGTGGACAAGGTGAAGTCACAAGAATACCACTGGTGGCCTACCGTATGGGATGCTGTTAACCAAGATTTTTAGTTATTTTAGAGTGCTTTTTGACAATCTGAATTGGTACGAGCCTGAAAAGTTCCACGCTTTAATTCCCTACCAATTTGGTTACAAGCTAAAGGAAAATGTGTGGGTAAAGAAGAAAGCAGAAATAGTAGCAGATCTTTTAGGTCCTACCCCACAAAAGTCAACTCCTGTTCCACCCCAAAGCACCAATGATGTGATCCTTCAACATCTGAAGGAAGTTCTTTCCAATCAAGATCAAATGCCCAGCCAAATAGATAGCATGCAAAATCAGCTTCTTGACATGTAGATTTTACTTGGGAAAATTTCTAAATCTCTTCAATAACTAAGTTGTTATTCTTACATATTCTTACATACTTATGATATTGTTTGATGCCTTAGATATTTTCCCTCTATTTTTTGATAATGACAAGGGGGAGAATAATTAATGATCTACTTTGAATCTATGATATATTTTCAATTGTCTTAATTATATATTTGTTATTGATGATATTTTCTACTATCTAACTGCTGCTAAAATGTTGTTAAAATTGTGAAGTTTAAATCTATACGATAGGCTCCTTCTTTTTATAACTGTGAGCAAGAACATATAACATTTACAGGTACCTTTTGAAACCCTTTATTATTATTTAAATTTTGAAAATTTATCTATTATTGTTTTTCATCATTAAAAAGGGGGAGATTGTTAGCTTAAGGGTTTTGTTTCACGATTTTCATGATAACTTTATAATATTTCAAAATTTATATAGGTAACGTTATAATTCTTAAAAGGAAATAAAATTATGGAATAATTGATTTCTTTGTTGCAGGAACCTTCCTTATAAACTTACATTTTTAGAAATGGTTCTATGATATCCAAACGGATATTACTAATTCTAATAATCAACTCCGGAAGTCTTGACAAAACATCTGAATATCGAAGAGTTCATCAAAGATAATATCAAAGATTAAGCAATGGCCAGTTGAAGAAATTGTCTATTTAAGGAAGAGCCACTGTATTTGCGAAACACATGAGACTTGCGAAATATCTTAGAACATCAATATTCTTGAAAGTTATATCAAACTCTTTGTGCTTTAGAAAGTGATATCACTCTATTAAGAGAGACTGTTAAATCCTTCATACATTTCTTATTGAGAGCTTGTAGAAGCTAGCAAAATACTACTACTATGGAAGGTTGAAGAACCTCAAAAAATATACACTTGTGAGCTTAAAGAGGCTCGTAAAATTATTACTTAGCTTTTATAGTGAAATACTCAAGTTGGATACTTGGGGACTGGACGTGGCTTTGTTGTAAGCCGAACCAAGATAAATCTACTGTGTCATTTTCTCTCTCTTCCTAACTTTTAAATTTTCGCGTTATAAGTTTGTGATTTCAAGAGGTTCCTTCAGTTTTACAATAGACTCCTTCTGTTTTCATATCGCAAGAGGTTCCTTTCATTTTAAACGTTAGCAAACTCTTAACGATTAATATGCTTCTTTCTTTTTCAATGTTTACAAGATCCTTTCGAAAGTTTATAAGACCCTTCTATTTATAAATTTGTTTTGTACCAGGATCTTATCAATTTTAAATTACCTTGAAATTTATTTACACAATTCACCTCCCTCTTGCGTATGTTTGCTTTATCATCTTAATTCATTCTTTAAATTCTCAAAAAATGATATTATTAAAATATCTTATATTTTATTGAGTGGAAGCATATATATATATATTTGATATTTTTATTAAAAATTTAAAAGTAATATAGTTTAAAACATATTATTTGTGAGTTTGATAAAAAAATAAGTCAAAAAAAAAAGAAAAGAATGCATGTAAATTTGATAAAGTATAAGTTTTTTTAGAATATTAAATTATAACAAAATGTTTAGATGTAAATCAATCCCTAACAGAATGTCTTTATTTCCAAATTTGATAGTTTTAATCACCTAAATTATAAACAATCAATCTTTATTAGCAAAATTTATTTTACATCGTTAATTGCAATAGTGTATTAAATATTAATCAATATGGCTTATTAAGTTTATTAACTCTTTTAACTGTGGTAAGATTAATATATTAGAACATTCAAAAAGAATAGTATCCATTTGGATAACCTTTTTTTATCATATTCTAATATATTTCTAATAACGAAAAAATATTGATGCACATATAGAAAATAGTGATTCTCCTTATACAAAATCAACTAAGGTGTTGCTAATATTTAATATTCTTTCCATTTCGATATATTAGAATTTCAAAATTTTATGCTAAATTTTGATTCAAACTCTATTACAGTTATTAGAATTATTAACTAATAATTTTATACCATGATATATGACATTATATTTTGTTAAGTTAGTATTGGGAATAAAAATGGAGAAAAGGCCAATTCAATCTCAAAATATTAGAATCACATGATTATTAATTCAATATTATGCATAAAAGTATTGAATTTAATGGATTTGCAATATATTTGTGAACTCCATATAACAAATAAAATAATTAAATTATATATCAAAAAAATTTAATAATAATAAATTAAGTTTGTGCATATCTTAATTATAATTCATCACTTTAAAAGAATTAAAAGTGATTATTTTTTATTTCTCTTTTTCTTAAAAAACTAAATACAATTAAATAAAAAGTAGAAGTTTTGAGTATAAGCATAAATAAAGAGCTTGCAAAGACCAGAATTAACAATGATAATTAAACTAAATAAGGAGCAAATACTAGGGGATTAGCTGACTTTTTCCTTGATATAGCTTACCCAACTCAGTATTTTGGAGACATAATCATGCTTCTCTATCAAGTCTGGATAATGGAAAGCATTGTTTCCCCACCAAATTCCCTTGGTTGAAAAGAGTAGACTCAAGTTCTAAAATCAAGTCCCCAAGTATAACAACAGAGTTTCCAGAGCTTTACACCTCCAACTTATCTGTTGTACTAATCTCATAAAAGTTCCACTTTGCAACTATATGAACCACTTTGTATCAAGAACTGAAGGAGGTTAAATACATTCCTTAGTTGGCAATTAGATGTTTGCTACATGTTGATGAGATTTTGTGAACCATCAATTGCTCCCTTATTAAGTTGTTAAATTCAAATAACAAATGCTATTGTTTTAAGGCCTTTTATTGAAAAATTCTCAAGTTCCTTTCCCTCCATAACATATACTAATTTTTCCTAAAGCAATATTAAGTATGAAAAATCTCTCTTTTCATATTTTTCTTTGACGTAGCCAAAAAGTTATCCCCACTAGTTATCAAGTGCAGAATCAATCTTGTAAAGCCTCAAATTTTCTTTCCAAATGTAACCAAAGAAGTTACATTGGAAGAAGAGATGATTGGAACTGTTGGTGCCCCCGCCCATGCGAGTCACGTGCCTGATGTCCTACGTGACATCTGGACGCCCATCCCATAAGGATGGCATGCCCACACCAAGTCAAACCTCAAAAATGAACTCATCTCACTTACTTCCAAACAGATTTTGGGATAGCTCAAAAAGGAATTTCAATAAGACTTCTTCATAGCATTTGTTCCCCCTTGTCTTAAGTCTCTAACGACACCAAAAACGCTCAATTTGATTCAGAAATAAAGAAGTTATAGTCCAAACACTTTCGGACTATTACTAAATCGAGACTATACACTATACCCAACTTCACTCCAGAAATTGAAAAACTTAGGGACTGAATTGAAATTTGATTCCTTAAGATAATTTGTAGCTCCATGTCTCTAGTTGATTTAGAAACAAGAATCAACTCATTTGGAGCTCTACAGATCAAGAGATCACTAAAATATTGAACCACGTTCAGTAAAATATCCAACTCATACTCTTTTAACCGATCCTCTCACTTTGATTCAATCCATCCTTTTCAAATAAATTCAGAATGCTACAAATTTTTGTATAGAGGTAGAAAAATGTCTTATGAATCCAATGCTTTAAGAATTACGTCATTTGGAGGTCCATAGAAGAAGTTATGATCAAAAGAGTATCGGATGTTCATCAGCCTTTCAAAACTTCAAAGTCGCTATAGTGCAATTGCACCGTAGCGACTTTCGCTATTCAACCTCGAAAGTCGCCGCAGTGCTTTTGCACTACGGTGCTTTTTGGCCTAAAATCTTAAAAGTCGCCATAGTGCTTTTGCACTACGGTGCTTTTTCACTTCTTCTTCTTCACAGACATCTCAATTTCTAAATCCCATAACTTTAGATCCAGAACTCTAAAATTTACAAACTTTATATCACTGGAAAGATAAAAGACAGATCTACAACTTTTATGAAGAACTTAAAAATAATTTCGGTTTCAAAATGGATCAAAAGTCCACGACAAAGTGACTGTCCGACATTTTCATCCCAAACAGCATCCTAACTTCTAAAAATCATATCTTTC
>JAOSBL010146897.1:0-13283 GCA_027568915.1 Erythroxylum roraimae | reverse complement strand
GTGGGGGGGGGGGGGGGGGGGGGGGGGGGGGGGGGGTTGATTTGGTTTAAAATAAGAAAATGAAACAAAACTAACATACAAAAATGATGAAAGTGGTGAATTCTTTAGGTGTCCCATTCTTTGTTTCAATCTTGACCTATACCCAATTAAACATATTTCATTGACTTTTTATTCTTTCACATCTCCTTAAACTATTGGTCATAAATTAACAATAAGTTCTATTATTCCCTTAGGTCGTAGTTAATTAAAACAAGCTTTTTAATTAACCCTAACTATCCAAAAACCTAGAACAAGCTCTCTAAGTTTATCCTGATAGCTATATTATGAATTAGGAAAATAGACCAATCTAAGCAACAACTGCACAAGCTTAGGTCATTTAACCTAGGTTATGTTATCCCTAATGATTAAAAACCATTATTTACCACAAACGAATCTCAACATAACAATTGTGAATTATATTGAAATTCTAGCAATAAGTTCTTACATAAAATAATCAAACAGAGCATTCAATCATTCTCTCATAACACCCAAAAATTAAACATAAGATAACACAATCAATCCCTAAAGAAGGGAAAGAGACAACAAACTTAGTGAGAAATACGCTTAATTGGGTTCGTCGGTGTCAATGTCACCTATGAACTAGCGTCGGGAAGCTAGCTGTCCATAGCTTTTTCACAGCTGAGAGCTTTGCCCCTTCTTCTCATCTTCTTCAGAAGCTCCCTCTTTTCCCAGCCGAAAACACCAAAATCTTTTATAACTTTTAGCCGTGTCACCTCCTTTAGCTTTGTACTAAAAACTAGGTTAAAAATAGATGACGTGGCATTGTGCATGGCTTCTCACCACTATGAATGGGTGTGTCACAGTGGCCGTGAACATCTCATAGCTTCTTCTTTTTTGATATATCTCATCTTTCTCGACATTTTCTTGTCTTCTCTTGCTTTTAATCATCTTGTTCTTGCTCTAAGAAGAAAAGTGAGTGTGAATCTTGGGAAAATGACTCAAATATAGTGCTTTTGACTCACTTTAGCTCTTTCACTTCTGAATTGTTCCTAAACCACATATGAGTCAAAGTGAGTATCTTAAGCATTTTTATAGCAATAATCATCAAGTGTTATGGAATAAATTCATAATTAAGTAAGTACATATTAGGGACCAAGTACCAAAGAAGTTTCTTCTAAAGTACTTCCTACTAGTAAAGAATGCTAAAATGAGGAATGACATCTCCTCTTATTCCTAGGCTGACTTAGAGACATTATAAGACACATGGGAGAGATTTAAGCATATATTGAGGAAATGCCCACATTATGGTATACCATTATGGATACAAATTTAGACCTTCTATAATGGGCTAAATCAGACTAGGAGGTAGATGATAGATGTATTAGCTAGGGGTGCTCTAAGTAATAAGACATCAAAAGTAGCTCATGATATAATTCAATACACGGCTATGAATAACTATTCGTGTTGCTATTTTGGAGCAAGACTTAGAAAGCCAACGGGATATATGAATTAGATGCAGCTACGCAATTGGCAAACTAGGTTGAAGCTCTAAGTAGGAAAATTAATGGATTAACAATGAACCCTCAGTTCCAAATACTACAATATGAGTATAAGGATTATATAGGGAATGCACTTAAACCTTAAAAAATCTATATATAAATACATACAATTTGGGATGGAGGAATCATCCAAATTTCTCTTGGGGGAATCAAGGTAGGCAGGGAACAACCCTTCACTAAGATTTTAGGAACATCCACCTTAGGATAAGAAGTCGAATCTAAAAGAAATGATGTACAGACTTGTTCAAGAGTTAGACTTAAGACATCAAAGAATAAAGAATTCCATATATAATTTGGAAATTTAGGTTGGGCAGCTTATAAAATTATTATATGAAAGACCACAAGGGAGTTTGTTGAGTACCATTGAGTTATAAAAAATGTGTCATGACAAGCACCCTTAGGAGTGGAAAAGAGCTGCAAGATAAAAATGAACCCTAAAAGAAGAAGCAAAGTAAAACCAGGAGCTAAGAGAAAGTTAATAGTGAAGGGAACCTTAAATATGTCAAGGAATTTTTAACTTCCATCCCTTATCTTGCCAAAGTGAAGAAAGATCTAATGGATGAGCAGTTTGGTAAGTTCTTTGAACTATTTAAGCAACTTCATATTAACTTACCTCTTGTTAAAGCTCTTATGTAGAAGTTGGAGTATTCAAAATTCTTAAAGGAGCTACTAACAAACAAGAGGAAGTTGGAGGAGTTGGTGACTAAAACAATGAGTGGAAGGTTCTCAACAATTACACAAAGTAAGCTACTAGAGAAGCTCAAAGATCCTGGGAGTTTTAATACCCTTGTCAAATTGGTAGCTTAAAAATAGAAAAGGCTTTACTCAACCTTGGGACAAATATTAATATGATGCCTTACTCCTTATTTATGAAACTAGGATTAGGTGAACCGAAACCTAGTAGGTTAAGTTTACAGCTAGTAGATAGATCAGTAAAACATCCTAAGGGTATTATATAGGATATTCTTATTAAGGTCAATAAGTTTATCTTCCTACTAGATTTTGTGATTCTTGACATAAAGGAAGATGTAAAAGTACCTTTAGTCCTTGTTTGACCCTTTTTAGCTACTGCAAAGTTGATTATCGATGTTGGCGACGACAAATTAATACTAAGAGTTAGGGAGAAAGAAGTTATATTTAAAATGTCTGAAGTCATGAATCCCTCCCTTGAACTTATTGATGTTAATGAATCTAGTGATTATGTCATGATTCAATTTTGTGTATGTTGTAGAACTCTTCTGTTAAAGGTCCACCAGAGCTTTTACAAGCTTAAGGTAGTAAACAAAATAAAAAATGTGACAATAAGAAAAAGTGGGTAACTTACTTAAAGATTATGGAACCCATGGTAAGACAACAAGAAATTAATATTTATAAACCACCTTAAACATGAAAGGTATGTCAAGTTAAAGATGATAAATAAGTGCTCCTTATGAGGCAAGCCAAGAATTAGGTTATATTTCATTTTCATTTTATTTTTTCATTTTAGTGTTAGTATAGGATTTTTTTAAAATTTTGGTGTGTTTTATGTTAGGATATATAGCATCCTCATTTGATTGTGCAAATTTTTTATGTTACGATATGTGTTGACTTTAAGACTTTAAGTGAACATTTTTTAAGGTTTTACTAATTTTTTATGGTATATGATAGTTATAGGTTGCATTATGTTTTAGTGGGTAATTTAGTATGTTTTTTAGTTGTTAATGAGATGATTTATGCATGTTTAGGTTTATAATTGTGTTAGTATGATTATGTGTTTATGTTTTTGAGTGTTATGTGGTTTAGAGCATATTATCGGGCTTTTATTTTGTATGTTTGAGGTGTTTTGATAAGTTTGTTAGTGATTGAGATCAGGTAAAGAAGATCGGAGAAGATTTGGAGAAAGCTCGAAGGAATAGCCAAGGCCACGATCGTGATATGCCAGTCACGATCGTGATAGAAGCAATCCAGAAAAGGCCACGATTATGACTCATTGGCTATGATCGTGATAGAGGCCAACCAGCATGGGTCACAATCATGACTTATTGGTAACGATCATGATGAAAGCCCAATTTTTAATGTCACAATTGTGACTCATTGGCCACGATCATAACAAGCACGATAACAAAAACAGGGACTACTTTTGAACTTAATTTTTCGAGGGTTATTTTGGACATTTGGGCCTGGGTAAAACCTTGTTTTTATCCTAAATGGAAAAGACATATAAAAAGAAAAGAAATAAACCTTAAAAGGGAGCCTCCATTTTTGTTACACTTGGAAATAAGCTAAGGAAGAGACAAAGAGAGAAGAGGGTAAAGGAAAAAGGAGCTACTGCTACTATTGCACTCCCAATACACTCTAAGTTTCATTTGTTATTTCTATCATTTGATGTATAAGATAGATATGACGATGATGAATTTGGGTTTAAGGATGTTCTAAACTCTTTTATGGATTTATTCTTGAATCAATTTTAATTTGAATGATTTTGATGTTAATAAGTTGGGTATTGTGATTGTTTGTTGTATTTGCATGCTTTGGTAATAAATCGAGAGAGTGAACTAATGGAAAAATGATTATATTGGGTAATGAGAGTTAAACAATCTAATAGATCACACAAACAATCAAATCGGTGATTTATACAAAGAGAGATCTCTTGTGAGGACCCAATTGCTATTAGAATGCTTAAGATCTAAATCGGTTGTGGATTGTTTTTGTTAATTATGAGATTACAATTTTAGTAATTCAATTCAATTAGGGTTTAGGATTTAAGGTTTAATGATTAAAACTCGAGAGAGAGTAATCCACCCTTTGAAAGTCTAGGACCGTAAAAAAAAATCAAAAGTAATTTAGTTAAATCCCCTTCTCTCATAATTGGTTAATCTTCCTTGTGTGAAGTTTCAATTGTTAATTGGTTGTGCTCAATTTTGATTTCTTTGTAGGTGCGCTAATTTTACAATTTCAATTGCAATTAATCCATATTCAATTGCTTAATTTCTGCTTATTTTTATTTTCATTTTAATTACACTTTTAGGCTTTAGACAAATTAGAATTTGATTAGTTCACTAATTCCTCATGGGATCAACACCTCATATACTACACTTATGACCTGTGTGCTTGTGAAATGTTGAGGATTTTATAATTGTAAAACTAGCACGACAAGTTTTGGTGTGGTTACCAGGGAAATAGTTAGGATTAGTTAAATTCTTTTAGTTTAAGGAATTTTCGCCTCTCTTGTGTCCTTGTAGTTGTATGAACATAAGAGTTACTCGAAGTTCAAGTAAGATCATCGAAACATTAGAACTTAACATCACTCGGTTAGATTGAGCAATTTGTAGAGCAAGACGTGAAGAAGAAATAGAAGAACCAATGGCGGACAAATTAAATTAAGAAGGTAATCAAAGAAACCAACTGCAAACTCTTATGTATTTCATGAGATTGGTGTTCAATGCTGCGAATCAAGGCATGACTCCATCACTGGTACAAGCACCCTCATTTGAGATTAAGCCAGTTGTGCTAAACATGCTGTAAACAAATTTAAAATTCTACAATTCAACTAATGAGGATCCTAATGCTCATATAGTTAACTTCTTGGAAATATGCGATACTTTCCGATATCATAGGATGTCAGAAGATGCTATTAGGATGAGGCTCTTTCCTTTTAGACGAAGGGATAGACCAAGGCATGGTATCATTCCTAAGTCCTACAAATGTCACAACTGGGATGCAACTGGTGTGTGTGTGTGTTCCTAAATAAGTACTTCCCTCTTACGAAGACTACAAAATTGATAAAGAAAATCACGAATTTCTTATAAAGTGATGGGGAGTCACTTTATGAGGCTCAGAAGATTTGCGAAGGAGGTGCCCACATCATAACCTTCTATAATGGCATTAACCCATCCACATAAGGCACCATAGATGTAGCATTCAGTACATCTTTAATGAGGAAGAAGGTTGACGAAGCGGAGGATTTGTTGAGGAAATGGCAAGTAAAAATTGTCTTTGGACGATGGACAGGAGTAGACAACATACAACCCTTTGAGAGAAAAAGGGAGCTATAACTGTTGACCTAATAACAGAGATGCAACTAAGATTGACAGCTTAACCCAACAACTGAATAACATGAAAGCCTCCTCTTCAGTTACTATTAAAGCAATTCAATAGAGATGTGAGCTATGTGGACAAGACAATCATGATACCATCAATTACTTTCTAATGTAAAACAAAAAACCAAAGTAGCTCAATTACATGGGAGCATAGTTTGGTCGAGGAGGGGGGAACAACCCAAACTCAAGCATGTATAATCTGGGATGGAAGAATCACCCGAACTTATTTTGATCATATAATGTAAGAGGTCAATTCTGATGCCAAGGACCACTTGGATTCCAACAGGAACAACCCAATTCCACAGACTCTAAGTTAGAAAAAATCTTGCAAAAGATTAGTAGCATGTAGGATGCTCATAAGAGGTTGGAAGGAAGATTTGAACAAGTAACAAAGAACCAAGACTCTTCCATCTAAAACTTAGAGGTTCAAATGAGCCAATTGGCAAATGCATTGTTAACACAAAGTACGAGAAGTCTTCTGAGCAACACCAAGACAAATCCAATAAAAAGGATAATGGTAGTCTCCCATACCACGAAAGAGAAACTCAACCAAGTTAAAGAGGTAAAGGAAGAAGAAAATAAAAGGGCCAACAACCATTCCTTACAGAGTAAATATAACTTGATGAAAATTAAGGAATATTGGCCTACAATTTCATACCCCATCCTAATGCAGAGGAATTCAAAGGAAGCAGTATTGAATGACGTTCTTGATATAATAGAGCAACTGAAAATGTGACTAGCTCTTATGGAATCCATAAAAGTGAAATTAGTAAATAGTGGCGACCTAAAGAAGTTGAAGAGTGAAGTAGTAAGGAGAACTCTAACAAAGTGGCAGCACTACCATGGAAACAAGAAGATTCAGGAGATTTTTACATTCCATGCACTATTGTTAGTGTTAAAGTGGATAAGGCTTTTACGAAATTAGGAACTGGTATAAGTATGATGCCTTACACTTTATACAAAAGGGTGGAGTTAGGTGAAATAACACCCATCAGGATGTGTGTGTAGATGGATGATAGATCAATCCACCATCCTAGAGGTGTAGCTAAGGATGTTCTTGTTAAGGTTGACAAGTTCACCTTTCCAACGGACTTCATCATAATAGACATTAAGGAAGATTTGGAGGCACCCATTATCCTAGAACGACCATTTTTAGCCACTGCCTGATCCTTATAGATGTTGATGAGGGCGAATTAACTCTAAGAGTGGGGGATGAGAAGGTGCCATTTAAAATGTCTAATGGAAAAAGAAATTCTTTTAGATTTGTGGACACTATCAAGAGAAACGATTCTTATGAAAATGTTGAGCAGATTCATACTCACAAAGACTCACTAGAACAACCACAGATTCAAAAGAATACTCAAAAGAAAAAACATGGAAGAAAGGTGGTAAAAAGCACAATCTAGTAGCTCGTTTATAGTTCATGAAATCTATAGTAATGCTACCATTACATGACCCTTTTGAACAACCATAAGAAAAAGAGATACATTGAGCTAGTAATGGTAAATGAAGCGTTATGTGGGAGGCAACCCATGATTTTTAACTATGCGCGTTTCATCTTTCGTATTAGATTAGGTTTCCAATTTTGTTTGTGTGTGTTTTCAATACAAGTTGAGCACCATAAAGAAATCAAACATAAGTATGACTTAGGTTTTCTTTGTCCTTTTCTTTTTAATAATGGATTGGAATGGTGCAGAAGGCAAAACAATAAGGTGATGGTGCAAAATATAAGGTAAGGAAGGAATTTGGGAGTGACATGAGGAATAGAATCAAAAATTGGAAATGAGTGTAAAATTTTCCAGTGCATAGACCATAACGTCCAAGTTTACACTTCCACCCACATCTTTAACCCTATTATTGCTACTTTGAAAAAGAGAAAAAATAATCTGGGCATGAGGTACTTGGTTATAGCTATTGTGGATTATTATGGTGTCAATTATAATAGACTAACTGTACATTTTCCTGAGTTCCTCAACACTTGTCACTTGATGAGAGTTGAGATCTTGAAGTCCTATAATATGGAACTTCTAGATGTTAGTTCAAAATCTTATGTTAAGAATAAGGCAGAACAGGTTAGTTCGAGCTTAGCACTATGACAACAAGAGGAGGAATCAACCAGTGAAGAATCAAGAGAGGAAGAGACAGTGAGATAGGAGAAGGCACTTGAAGCAATTTCAAACACTAATAAATCTATTGGAGATAATGCTAAGGTGTTGAAGGATAACAAAGGAGGAAAGAAGACGACGCTGAGACATCCTAAGTATGCATAAATACTTCGTTGCTCAAGGCGTGGAGATTCCACCTACGGCACCATATCCATCACTACATAAATCGCCATGATGGGTTTTTATGCTCTGACCCTTATCTTTTTATTTTTGTTTTGTTCTTATGTTTTTTCCATTTTATTTTATTCCCACCTTATGTGTTATTTGTTCTTCTCACATTGTGGACAATGTGTTGTCCAAGTGTTGGGAGGGTTGTGTGCATCATATGTTTTTACTTTGAGTCTGAATTTTTCATATTGTATATTAGTCTTGTTTAGGTTTTCATGTTATGATTCGTGTGAATGTGTCAAAGTCTAGGACTTAATGGAATCAGTTTAGCTTTGAACATAGTCTTTTAGGTTATAAAGAATTATTAGCTTATGAAATTAGTGTCCTAGGTCGCTTTGGTTAAATATATATGTTAATTAGGATATGATATTAGTTCATTCACCCTAGGAATTTTCCACATACATTTATAATTTTAGGTCAATTAAATAAGTAGTGTCCTTAGTATCCTTTCATGAGAATGATTGGCTAAAAAAATGAGGTAGGCAATAAAATGTGAAAAAATGTGTGTATTTCTTTGATAAATAACTATTTCTCCGGCCCTCGGGCTATGAATAGAGATATTAGCCAGTTGAGAATGTTATCTAACTGAGTAACTGAGGGACATTCTTTACAAATGTTTGCCTTCACGTCAAAAGACTAGGTCAATGTTAATAAAAATACTGTTTTGATAAATAAAACCTACTGATCTTTGTGAATAGCTTGAATTTTCATGAAAAGCTTCATAGGAATAGTTACAATTTTTATTGACTAAATAATTATCAATGTGTGTGGGCAAGTGATGGGGGTGAATGAATTTGACATTATGTAACATCCCGCCCTCCTACTATGGATTGCAATTCTTATGAATATGTTGGATGTGAATTTTGTTTTAAAGAGGCCTCAATGTTAGTGTTTAAAAAAAAATTATACCGGTTTACGAATGACTGACTGTTCTAGCATGTTACTTTCGCAGGCACGGACTCAGATATCACCGTCGATGTCGGGTTCGAGTCTTGCGAAAGTGGGATGCTACACATTAAGTTCTTGATTAGTATGCATATTTAGTCCGAAGTGCTTAGCCACAGATGTCATAAGTTAATAAGTTAGAACAACTTGAAGGCTTGTGTTTGAAGTTAAATTATTTTCATGAAGTTCAATGTCATTATACCATTATTGCATATGTGTGCTTATATGTGTTTTGTTTAGTGTGTTTGTATTTTGTTTTGTTTTTGCTTTTGCTTGAAGAAAAGCAAAAGTTTAAGTGTGGGGATGTTGGTAGTTATAGGTTCCATTATGTTTTAGTGGGAAATTTAGTATATTTTTAGTTGTTAATTAGATGATTTTTGTATGTTTAGGTTTAGAATTGTGTTAATGTGATTATGTGTTTGTGCTTTTGAGTTTATATGGTTTAGAGCATGTTATCAGGCTTTAATTTTGTATGTTTGAGGTTTTTTGATGAGTTTGTTAATGTTTGAGATCAGGTAAAGAAGATCAGAGAACATTTAGAGAAAGCTTGGAAGAGGAGCCAAGACCACAATGGTCATATACCAGTAACAATCATAACAGAAGCAACCCAGTAAAGGCCACGATCGTGACTCATTGGCCATGATCTTGATAAGAGCCAACCAGCATGGGTCACAATCGTGACAGAAGCCTAATTTTAAGTGTTACGATCGTGACTCCTTGGCCACGATCGTGACAAGTGCAATAACAAAGGTGGGGACTACTTCATAACTCAAAATTTCGAGGGTTATTTCAAACATTTAGGCCTAGGTAAAAGGAAAAAGTATATAAAAGGAAAAGAAAGAAACCTTAAAAGGGAGCCTCCATTTTAGCTACATTTAGAAAGAAGCTAAGGAAGAGAGAGAGAATAGGGGAGAGGAAGAAGGAGCTACTACTGCTACACTCCCAGACCACTCTAAGTGAACTTCTTCATTTCATATGTTATTTCTTTCATTTGATGTATAAGATAGATATGATGATGATGAATTTGGGCTTAAAGATGTTCTAAACTCTTTTAGGGATTTTTTTTCTTAAATTAATGTTAATTTGATTGCTTTTGATGTTAATGAGTTAGGTATTGTGATTGTTTGTCATATTTGCATGCTTCAATAATAAATCAAGAGAGTAAATCGATAGAAAAATGATTAGATTGAGCAATGAGAGTTAAACAATCTAATAAATCACACAAACAATCAAACTGGTGGTTTATACAAAGAGATATCTCTTGTGAGGACTCGATTGTCTAGTAGAATGCTTAAGATCTAATTGCGTCGTGGGCTGTTTTTGTTAATTGAGAGATTGCAATTTCAATAATTTAATTCAATTAGGGTTTATAACTTAGGGCTTAATGATTATGACTAGAGATAGAGTAATCCACGCTTTAAAAGCCTAAGACCGACACCGAATTAACTCAAAAGTAATTTAGTTAGCATTAGATGATAGGATAAATCCCATTCTCTCATAATTGGTTAATCTTCCTTGTGTGAATTTTCAATTGTTAAGTGGTTGTACTCAATTTTGATTTCTTTATATGCTAATTTTACAATTTCACTTTCAATTAACCCATATTCAATTGCTTAATTTTTTGCACATTTTTATTTTAATTTTAGTTACACTTTTAGGCCTTAGACAAATTAGGATTCGATTAGTTCACTAATTCCTTGTGGGATTGACACCTCATATACTGATTCCTCGTGTGCTTTTGGAATACTGAGGGTTTTATAATTGTAAAACTTGCTCAACAATATATACGATCATGTACATGCCTATGTATGCATAAATTTCATTTCAACATGTACAAATGTTCACAAAGACTTACACAATCTGGTGAAAGCCTATGTATAACTTGCACAGTTAGTTACACGACTGTGTAACTAACCGTGTAAGTCTATGATATCTCACTTGCCCGCGTCCCTTCTAATTTCATGCATCTATGACTTACGTAGTTAGTTACACAGCCAAAGTTTCTTCTTTCTTAATCCTAACCTAGCATTTTCTACTTAATTTTCAACACCTAAGTAAGTTATTTCACACATTTTACTTGATTTATACTTAGAATTTTGGGTATTTTGTCAATTTTAGGGATTTTCATCCCCAAAACTTTAAACTGATGGCATAGTTTCATGTTAGTATTATTTAACCTATTTGTGCTTGATTTTTAATTAGAAGTTGAATTTCATTCTTTTACATATGAATTGTTGGACTAATTAAATGAATTGCATGAGAATTAGATGAGATTTAATTTGGGGTATGTAATTTTTCTCTCTATATGATGAATGACAATGATTTTGTTAAATTAGAATAAATTTATTTTTTCTATTAATTAGATGTTTTAATTTTGTTATCAAAATTTTCATTTCTTTATTTTTAAGTATTTTATTTTATTTTATCTTATTGTGTTTTTATCACATTATTTTTATTTTAGTTTATTTTTTATTTTTATTTTAAATTGTTTGCCTTCACAATTCCATAATGTAGTGAGCATACGAACCAAGTATAGGAAAAAGTGTTTGTTTGTATTTATATCTATTATTTTCACATTTAATTTATTTTTAGGTACAATGACAGGAGCGAAGGAGGCACCTTGGAAAAGATAAAATGGAGAAGGGTCATTTAGAGACCCGATTGGAGCTCATTAACCACAAACACAAGAAACTATAGTATATCTACCAGAGGGACACTACTTGTTGCATTTCAATGTTAAAGCCCATGAGGAGCAGTATCAGAGGCCTAAAGAGAAGAGGTTTGGAATGGGTAGATGCATTAATTGGGAGGCACTGAAGCAGGTCAGTATGCAAAAGGTAAGGACGAATAAGAGATATTTATTAACTAATCATGCTTCTGGACAAGTAGGAAACTTCAGAAGTAGATCGGGATCACCCTAATATAGCAGAGCAACCACCAATATAAGGCTTACCATCATCCCAAATGGGAGGAGCAGCATAGGAGGAGAACTTAGATTTGTTGACTAGTGCAAGACAACCTAGGGCATTGACACCACCTGGACATCAGGACATCTAAAGATAGCTAGACTAGAGAAGCACATAGGGCATATCTTAGGAGTCCAATGTACAATTTGAGTAGACAAGGCAAAATTGATAAAGTGGATGGAGAGACAAGAGGTATATGATAGATGGATAGAGCAGGTCTTAGTGTAGATGACAGGAAACCTTAGGATATCCATACCACCTTTAAAATTTGGAGCAGTTGAATCATTTTTTGCTCTGTTGTAATCCTCTAACAATCTACATGCTAGACTCACTAAGAGATTGATGAATACAGAGACAGTTTGGATGCTCAATAAGCATGGTTATACATAACATTGGATGGAATCTTTATTGAATTCAAAATTACGTAAATCTCATCATTTAGGGAAGTACCAATCCATACCTTTCTCATTTTTTATGCCTTTTTTTGGATATTTTATTTATCCATGCTTTTATTATGTACATTGTGATAATGTATAATTTTTAGTTTGTGGAAAGGGTTTCAAATTTCTTAAGCTTATTGTAATCTTTTTTATTAATTGTTATTAACTAACATCCCAATTTAGATAAAATCTATCCAAACCACTTTAGATTATTATTGATTATTGAATTGAATTTGTAACACCGGACTCTCTGAGCCTTTTGTATTACGCTATACTTGGAGATGCTACTATATACTGATACATATATGATTTTATATGAGTTCAAAGATGTATTTGAGTCCTTTGGGTATATATGTTAATGATTTATAATGTTATATGCCCTTACATGAACTCAGAGTTCATCAGTATGCGGAATCTTGGAGATTTCCGACATATACGCTTTTAAGTGTGTAAAACCCAGTCCATTGGATGGATATGACCATGGTGGTTGAATTAAATGTGTTCTAATGCCTTAGAGGTGATTAGAGATTTATAGACTCATGGCACACTTAGAAAGCTTAATTGGAAAAGTTTATGTACATAAGGGTTTTTTTTCAAATTGTTAAAAGTTAAAGGACTTAAATGTAATTTTCAATTCTTGGAGGACCAATATGTAATTTTATAAAGTTAAGGGGCCTAATTATTATTCTAAAAAGTTTGAGGACCAAAATAAAAATAAAATTTTTGGT
Organism: Erythroxylum roraimae; assembly: GCA_027568915.1. Classification (NCBI taxonomy): domain Eukaryota; kingdom Viridiplantae; phylum Streptophyta; class Magnoliopsida; order Malpighiales; family Erythroxylaceae; genus Erythroxylum; species Erythroxylum roraimae. Next base: position 233 of record JAOSBL010146897.1, on the reverse strand, counting down.
GATTCCCAAATTTTGGGCTTAATTGCAAATTTAGGAAAAGTTTGGAGGGTATAACGGTAATTTAACATAACCTAAGGGAAAAAAGGTAATTTCACCATAGTTTAGTCAAAGAAGAGTCAAAATTCTAGAACCTTCATATGTATAACTGTGCACTCCTTGCTAGAGACTTAAAACATCTTCTTTTAATTAAAAGAGAGGAGAAGAAAGGAGAAGAGAGGAGAAGAAGAAGCTAG
>JAOSBL010146876.1:0-13289 GCA_027568915.1 Erythroxylum roraimae | reverse complement strand
CACCGTTGGATTAAATGGGCGGTTGGGATGGATTGCGTGGTCGTCCATCCCAACTCGTCCTTAGTATATATACTTAAAGAATCCAATCAGAAAAGGAAAATATTTTGGGGTTTCCAGCTGTGATTATCTGTAGTTCGTAAGTGTACATAAAATAAAATAATATTAAAAATTCACAGAATAGTTTAATTATTTACAAATCATTGATAAAGAATTAATTTATAAAATAAAAATAAATATGCGAGTGAATCTAAAACAAATTGTTTCTCTCCCTTTTATTTTCTTCCATTCCCCTTTTCTCAAGCATAATTTTTCTTAAAGGTTCATTATTTATTATTTTATTGAAGTTTGAAATTGAGAACTACCACCTTTACTTCAATATATTTTTTAAGGGTTTATTTGTGTATTTTAACAATGTTAGATATTATAAGCTAATGTTAATGTGTTATCTAACAAGCAAACTCTTCAATGAATTATGATAAATCTATTTTCATGGCATTTATTTATTTCTACTCTCGGAAGAATATTCTAATTTGAGTGATGTGTGCTTTGAATTTTTTTAACCATAAACAAGTATTATAATTGTAATTAAGTTCTATATGAAAAGGCATTTGTAAATTATTTGTAAAATATAAAGATTATAGTATTTAAAATGACCTAACTTCACTAGTTTTTGTTTAAAGTGAGGGTCAGTGTAGTGAAAAGAGAAGAAGAGTTTGAAAAGAAGTAAAAGAAAAAGGATCAATGTTGAATCATTTTGATAATGTATCCATTTATGGTGTACTGTATATATTATTATGTGAATATCCCACCAGAACATAGCACAAGCAATATCATACCTCATTATATTCTCGAACAAACTTATTTATAAAAAATATCATCACTGATTTAAATAAGTAACATGTTCACTTATATAGAGGAATATCTCGATTGTGTATAAAAACTATCATGTTAACTTATATATAGGAATACCATGATTGTGTATAGTGTTGGTTTATGCCCTATGGCCAATCGCTTTGTTTGTAGTTTAATGTCAAATTATTTAAAGGTATTTTTTTATCTTGTATATGTTAAAATGTATATGATAAAGTCCATGGGATAATTGTACATTGCAAATGAAATTATAATGAGATTATAATTATGAGGTTCATATTGCATTTATCTATATTCCTAAAATGTTCCTAGTCATTGTTCTATTAAGATTTAACATTAATAGAACGTAAAAATACTAGCACACATTTTGTTTTTCCTTATGAATGAAGTAGTCGATCACATAGGCTAAAGTATAGAGATACTTAAATAAACGTGTAGGTGCTTGCTAGAGAACAAGTTCACTAAACAGACCCGATATGAGAAATCCATTTGGAACATTAATTGTATGTCTATGGAATTCTCATTGTTATGATTGTATAAGTGATCCTTTGACTTGACGTTATCAAAGCTATCTTATATAGGGATTGCTATGCTCTGATACCACTGTTGGGAAATTGACTTGGGATCCGATTCCAACTGCAGCGAAATAATCATTTACTTTTTAATGAATTTTGATTTCCCGAAAACCAAGATCTATTTAATTCTATAAAATGATTAACACGAATCATAATAGTCATGGCATATAACTGATTACTTGTTTTCATACATTTATTTTGTTCTTAGTGGAATCTACCTTATTTAGTATGGTTGATACTAAGTTAGTGAACCTAAGTTCTTGGACATAGGATATGTTTGAAAAGTGTTCTCAAAAGTTTGAAAAGAAAATTGTATGCCCATTATGCAAATTTATTATAATCTTTGTTGAGGATTTGGTTTTAAAGTTTTTGAGATATGTCAAAATCTTATGGACGACAAGATATATTGACATTTTGAGTTGACTAATGTCTCATAACACTTATGTGGTCAATTGTGTTATTGTTTGATTTTTTATATGGACTATATGAAGTATGTGGCCAACCATATGTAACAAACTAAAATGTGTTCATATTTAGTCTTGAAGTGGCGAAAGCTATATTGAGGTCAGTTAGGCATGGTTAGCTTCACAATTATGCAATCAGCCATATTCATGTAAGACCTTTTTTAATGGACTATATGAAGTACATGTTTGACCACATGCATATATACCATACCATATTTATGTAACAAGACAAAAGTGAGAACAAACTTTTGTAGTAAAGCTATATTTATTTAAGGTTGCGTTAGAAGTGGTTAACTAAACATCCTTATGTTCAACCTGGTTCATGTTAGAATTTTAGAATGGACTATATGAAGGAGGCAGTAACAATACATTTATGTTATAAACCATGTTGATGTAAGGTATGGATGGGCTTGTTTATCTAAACACTTATGTGGTCCATCATATTCATGTTTGATTTTTGAATGGACTATATAAATGACAAGGTAGACTATATGCTTGTGTACCAAACTATGTTTCCTGTGTTGATGTGAAGGACACGATTGATGACACAATCATATAGCAAACTGTGTGCATATAAGATATTATTAGATACATTTAACTACACACTTATGTGGTTAACCATGTTTATGTTTGATTTATTAAATGGACTTTATAAAGGACACGAGGTGATATACAACCATACTTATCATTGTATATTTATTTTCTACTCCATGTTCACTATTTATTTTTAGGGAATATACATTTTGTTTGAGTTTGTAAAGATTACATCCATGAGCAATATCTATCTTGAATATTGAACTAATGGTGTTTGAACAATATTAAGTAACTTTTCATATATGTCTTTTTTTCCCCTAAAAACACATAAGGAGGCTAAGCAATAAAAAGATAAGAAATTTAACGAAAATGAAGTCCTTTAATCTATTAATAAGACAAGTCTAGTCCATAGGTGCGATTTTTTATTCATTATTAGTAATGAAAGCATTTTTAATCCTACCATATCTATACTAGAATTTTAAAATTTTTTTTCTAAAAAAATGGAGAAAGTTGAATATAATATGTAAAAGATGAATTTACTTTGTCTCAAAAATTATTTGAACTAGCATCAAATTACATGCAAAGTTATTTGAAAATCTGAATATGATGTTTTTCTTGCTATGATCAATGTGTTTATGTTCTTTTGGAAACATAAATTGCACATAACATTGAAGAATGAAATGGGTTATGTTATTGTGTTTTTTGTTAAATTCACCATTTAAAACCATTTCCTTGTGCATTAATAAATTTCTTTCTAGAATTTGAAAGTTCATTTATTATAAGTTATAATTATGTTTGAATTTTGACGTCCTGTTTCGAGGATAGGTCTCATCAAATTGTTAATTTATTTGACTGGTTATTCATTTCAATATTTTGTTTATTAATTTGAATAAATATGTGTACATTGATTTAAAAGGAATTCATTTAGCAAGGTCTTATAAGCATTATGTTTTTATTACATGTTCGTCATATAAAATGCATTTGAACTAATTAAAAAGTGTCATGTTGTATATTAGATGGCTACCATTTTAAGAAAGTCAATATCTTAAAATTCTAAAGATTGTAGAATATTAGGAGATTGTTTCCCTTTCGTAAGTGAGTGTGGAATCCTATTAAATTAATTCCTATTTTTAGAGATTATTTCTTACAAACATATAATCCTAAATAAATGCTTAATTCAATTTCCCTTCTATTTTTTGATATGGTATTAAAGCCCTAGGGTTTTTCCTTAGGAGATTTTCATCGTGCAGACTTGATTGCTTCATTTTTCTTGGAATTTAATTCTTTTTTTTTTATTATATCCAATATGATTGGATTTGAATTGTCCAAGCTTCAAATAAAGAATTTTTTAATAATGGGGAGATTGAGAAATGTAGAAATTTATTGGGATTTTGAGAAACATAGAAATTTATTGGGATTTCTTGAGAAGTCCTCTAGAGCTAGTTCTTTGGCACACACATATAAACTTGTATTTTCTTTTTATATGAATGCCTAAGACAAATATTATGTTGATACTGGTATAACTGATTTTGTTGCCACAAACCATATGATTCTCTCATATTTTCTGATTCTTATATCCTATGCCCTAATAAGTTATGCAATTTTTATTCATCCTAATATGTTGTTTAGGACTAAAATCAGGAGAGGAGGACTGGAATTTGATAGTTGTAGGTTGCATTATATTTTAATAAGCATTTTAGTATGTTTTTAGTGGTTAATTAATTGATTCATGTATGTTTAGGTTTAGAATTGTGTTAATTGGATGGATATGTGTGTTTTGAGTGTTATAAGGGCTAGAACGTGTTATTGAGCTTTAATTTTGTATATTTGAGGTGCCTTAATGTGTTTGTTAGTGTTTAAGATCAATAAAGAATAATGGAGAAGATTTGGAGGAAGCCTGGTGGAAGATCCAGGCCCATGATCGTGGCAATATAGACCATGATCCTGGCCTACGCCACAGCAGACACAAATCGACTTCTAAAACTCAACTTTGAGGGGTTTTTTCAGACTTTATGGTAAATAGAAAAAAATTATGGAGAACCTTAAATTTTCGTGCCTCCATTTTGCTACATTGGGAAAGATCTAAAGAAAAGGAAGAAGGAAGAGAGAGAAGAAGAGAAAGAAGAAGCTGGAGCTTCAACTACTTCAACCTCCAATCCTCCAAGTTACTTTCTTTATGTCCATCTTTTATTTCATGTATTTAATGTATAAGATGGGATTGATGATGATGAATCTTGGGTTAAGGATGTTCTAACTTTTCTTTAGGGCTTTGTTATTGATTTAATGTTAATCTAGTTGTTTTTGTGTTAATGCATCTGGGTGATGTGATTATTTGTTTTAATTGCATGCTTCGGTAATAGATCAGGAGAGTGAACCAAATGCAAAATGATTGGGTTGGTTAGTGAGAGTTAAACAACCGAATAGACCAACAAATAATCAAATCAGTAATTATATGGAGAGAGATCTCGTATGAGGAACTGGTTGCTTAATAGAATGCTTAAGATCTGATTAGGTTGTTGGCTTATTATTAATCGAGAGATTACATGTTCGGTAACATGACTTAATTAAGGTTTATTAATTAGGGCTTAGTGATTATAACTCAAGAGAGAGTAATCCATCCTACGATAGTCTAGAACTGACACCACATTAACATAAAAGCGACTAAGTTAGCATTAATGATAGGATAAATCTCGTCTCACATAATTTTTAATCTTCTTTGGTTGAATTTCAATTGTCAATTGGTGGTAAGCAATTTTGATTTCTTGTATGTTGACTTTATAATTTAATTTTCAATCAATCAATATTCACAGTTTTTTTAGTTTTTATTTTCATTTTAATAATCCTTTTAGGCATTAGATAACTTAAAATTAGATTAGTTCACTAACTCCTTGCGGGGTCGACACCTTATATGCTACATTTATGACCTGTGCAATTTTAGTATATTAAGGGTTTTATAAGATTAAAACTTGCTCAACAAGTTTTTGGCGTCGTTGCAGGGGAAGCTAGTAGGATTAGTTTAATTCTTTTATCTAAGGAGTTTTCATCACTCTTGTTCCCGTGCAATTACATAAACACAAGATTTACTAGAGTTCGGGTCGAATAGCTGAAACTTCAGAACATGACATCGCCTAGCTAAAATAAGAAATCCAAAGAGCTAGACGTGAGGAAAAAGAGAATACCGAAGCAACCATGGCTGAGGAATTTCATCAAGAGTTTTAGTAAGGAGGAAACCAAGGGAACCAACCGCGAACCCTCATGGATTTCATGAAACTGGGTTTAATGCAACCGATCAAGGTAACACTAAACCACCTATTCAAGCATCTTCGTTTGAAATAAAAATAGATTTATTAAACATGCTACAAACTAGTGTTTAATTTTACGGGCTAACTAATGAGGATCCTAATGCTCATATAGTCAATTTCTTATAAATATGCGATACTTTCTGATATCATAGGATGTCAGAAGATGTTGTTAAGATGTGGCTCTTCCCTTTCACACTAAGGGATCGAGCTAAGACATTGTATCACTCATTAAGCCCTGCAAATGTTATAACTTGGGAATAATTAGTGTGCGCGTTCTTAGCTAAGTACTTACCCCTCACAAAAACCACAAAGATAATCAAGAAAATTACAAGCTTTTAATAGAGTGATGGGAAGTCACTTTTTAAGGCTCGGGAAAGGTACAAAGATTTATAAAGGAGATGCCTTCACCACAACCTACCTAAATAGTTCCTTTTTTAAACGTTCTACTTCTACAATGGAGTGAACCCATCTACCCAAGGCACCATTGATACAGCATCAAGAGGATGATTGATGAGGAAGACGGTGGATAAAGCGAAACAGTTGTTGGAGGAATTGGCTAGCAATAGTATTCTTTAGATAGCAGATAGGAGCAAACAACCCACAACCCTTCGCGACGAAAAGGGAGCTTTAGTTGTTGACCTAATTATGGAAATGCAAGCAAAGATTGATAATTTGACCCGATAGCTAAACAATATGAAGGCTTCTTCTTTAGCTCTTATGAAAGATATTTAGAAAATATGTGAGCTATATAAACAAGATAACTAGGACACTATTAACTATTTTCTGATGAAAGACCATGAATCAGAACAGGTCAATTATATGGGAGCACAATTTAGTAGAGCAGAGGGAACAACCCTTAATGTAATACATATAACCCTGGGTGGAAGAATCACCCAAACTTGTCTTTGTCAAATAATGCAGGAGGTCAATTTTGACCTTAGGGACCACCTAGGTTCCAATAGGAGAAATCAAACTCGATGGACTCTAAGCTAGATAAAATCTTGAATAAGCTTGGAAGCCAAAATCATGCTCAGAAGGATTTAGAAGGAAGATTCGAACAAGTAACAAAGAATCATGCCTCTTCCATCCAAAATTTAGAGGGTCAAATGAACCAATTAGAAAATGCTTTGTCTACGCGAAGTGTAGGGAGTCTCCCAAGCAATTTTGGAACAACATCGAGGGAGCAACTAAAAGCTATCACACTTCAAAGTGGGAAGGAACTTAAACAACCCACAAAGTCAAAAGTTGTAACTTCTCCTCTTATTGAGAATGACCAAAAAAAGGAGAAAGACGTGGACATAAGCAAATACCCTCCTTATGTTGCTCTTTCACATATCCACCTAAATTTCCAAATCCTCAGCGACTACAAAGGAATAAACTAGATGTGCAATTTGTGAAATTTGTAGAGATATTAAACACGTTGCAGATAAATTTTTCATTCGTTGAGTCTTTGGAACATATGCCCAAATATGCTAAATTTTTGAAAGAAATATTAACGAAGAAGCGTACTTGGGAAGATAACCAAACGGTAGCATTAACTAGCACTTGTAGTTCCATAATCAACAGCCAGATGCCATCCAAGATGAAAGATCCAGGGAGTTTCACAATACCCTGTGTAATTGGTGATTTTGAATTCATAAAGTGCCTCTGCGATCTAAGAATAAGTATCAATCATATGCCTTTGTCGATAATCATAAAATTGGGACTTGGTGAGGTTAAACCAACTTAAATGTTAATTCAGTTGGCTAATTAATCTATTAACAGACCGTTTAGAATGGAGGAAGACGTTCTAATGTAAGTTGAAAAGTTCATAATTCCAGTGGACTTTGTGGTTTTTGACTTTGAAGAGGATAAGAACCGTCCACTGATTCTTGGGCGACCTTTAATTAACACAGGAAAATCATCAATCGATGTTCATGAAGGAAAACTAACACTTTGGATTGGTGAAGATCAAGTGGAATTTAATATGAGCAAGGCTTTAAAGAAACTAAAGGAAAGCAGCGTGTGTATGAAAACTAATATCATAGATAAAAGTATGCAAGAACAAGTAAAGAATTGCATTGCAGAAGTGAAATCAATAGAAGTGGAAAGATGTAATGAAGCTGTTAAGGCGAACAAGGCTAAGTCTGAAGCAACTGATGAGATGGAGGAGTTGGGTGTTCTAACTCATCAAGACATATTAGTTCGAACTGAAGCACCCATACCACCCTCCACAGAAAAACCACCCATTTTAGAGCTTAAACCTTTTCCTACTCATCTTAGATGTACCTTCTTAGCTGAAAGACAAACTTTACCCATCATCATTTCTAATCAACTAGATAGGAAACAATAGAGTAAGGTGGTACCGATTGTCAGGACCTTATAGTAGCGATTGATCATAACCCTATCCATTTTTTCTTGATATGCCAATTAGTAATCTGCTTATTGCTTCATGTAATCACATTACTATCAAACTTAGGTTAGCGATGTCAATCTTCTCTATATTATTTTTTAGGACCTTATAGTAGTTTCTTAGGTTATAGTTGCCTTTATCCTTAGACCTATAGAGGGCTATAGTCCTCTATTACTATCCAAGGACCCTTTATGGAAGTTTAAATCCTTTCTAAGCACTCCCAAAGTAAATTTCTTTGAAAAGCCATATTTGAACTTTATACAATCGAAACATATAATATAAATCCTTATTGGATAAAGTAAATTTTATCATGGATCATTTAGTCATTAGCTTTCAACTACTTTACTAGCTTTTGTGCTATAATTATTCTATCATAGTGGTGATAGATTTCATTGGAGAGAAAGCTACATTAAGACACCAAGCATCTCAAACTCTCTATATTTTCCTACCATATTTTAGTTTCCAAAGTACCAAGAAGGAGTGTCTTTTCTTTAATGATAAAATCCTTAAAAGCTTTTTTATTTCTTAGGTAGTTTAATCCTCTGACATTCCACATTATGAAAGTCATTTAGTTAAAATACTACCTTTTGATCCCCTACATATACTATTTCTTACAAATTTCCTACTAATCACTTTCTGAAATTCTTCCTCCGTAGTTTCCTTATCTACTTCCATCAAATGAGGCCCTATTGGAGTGCTTAAAGCTAGAGCTTGTGGAATATAGCCTTATTCTATTCATGGATCCCTTTCCTTCAAATTATTGGTTACAATATCTTTAGTAGCTTCTGAAGTATTTCCACTAACCATACTTTTATCTCCTTCTTTTAGATTGGCCCTGATTTGTTCATCATTAGTTAGGGTTCAACATTTTACTGAGTACCCTCTTGATCACATCAAAAATGCACTTTGTTCTTTTATTCCCATCAACTCAGTATAGTTTCCTTTATTAAAAAACCTCCCCATTTCTCTTTATAACTTTCCCTAGATTTGAGAGATGGTTTCCACTAGTAAGTCACCATAATGGAGTCCTCATTTATTGAGCTATCCAAACTAAGTCTTGTGAGGGGAATTCTATCTATAGGCTCTTTATAGAGTTTAATGTTTATTCACATTCTGGCAAACCTTATCCTTTTCTTTTCAATTTTATTTTTGTCCATATAGATAAGTCTTCCTAAATAACTTGCTAGTATGCTTAATCCCTTAGTTGTCTAGTATTCTAAGGGAATATTGTAGATTAACCCATTTGGAATATAGGAAGATGTTAGAGGTGCCAAGGTCCATCCTCTAGAAATTTATTGGCTTCTATAATGGAGGTGAAGGTGAAGAGAATGAGGTTATCCTCATAGAGGAGTAATTCTTGTAATTCTCTGCACTTCTATTACTTGTGTGCTCAACTTGATATTACTAGGAAAGAAAGTCTACTTCCTACGAAGAAGCCTACAAGCAGGCCTCCCAACTTCAAGTGCCATCATTGAGCAACTCTAAGTTGGTTGAAAATATGGGACATCCATTTTAATATTTAGCGAGTAGTAATGTAGAGGTTGTGAAGTATGGTCTCCTATAATTTACCTACAGTTTAATCATGGATTAGGTTGAGGCTAAGTAGGAGGTTGAACAAAATGCTCACCATCTTCATTTGAGTTACTAGTGATGGATGGGGGAGGAAGAAGTAATTAAAGAAAATGTCTAAGCATAGGAGATTTTTTTACTCTCTTATACCTGGTAGGTTAACATGTCTAATAGGGAAGGTGTTAGCTTTTATGGGAAGAAAGTATCAAAAGGAAGTTTCCTAAAAGTGTTTAAGAGAAAAAGGATAGGCGAGAGTCTTATCCATATAAACTAGAGTGCCCTACCAAAGATAAGTTGAAATCGCTCTAGATCTAACGAAAGGGAGAAACAAGTGAGGTAAGGAAACATGAAGGAAGAATATAAAGGTCAAGGAACTTGCTGAATAAAGTGGAGAAATGGAGAAGAGGATAGACAGTAAGGCTAGGAAGCCAACAAGGTATCGTAAATAGTTAGGAGGAGTGTAATAGCATGAAGGTGGGAACATTTAGAGATAGATAAGAGCCTTTTATATTAGACATATTATATTTTTATAGATGAGAGCCTCTTATACTAGACATATTATATTTTTCTAAGGTAATTCTTGATAAAACTTTTGAACACTTTTTTTATTAGCTTGAATATCAATAAACAAGGAATAAAAATAAGAATATGTTATTCTTAATGAAACTTTAAGAAAGACAAGAAAAATAATGAATATTGAATACATAAATAATGATATTAAAAATGAACATGAATATAAAGCTGAGTTTTGATACCAAATTCTGATACAACCTTCACCAATGAGATTGACAAGATTCGATATCAATAAAATAGGACATAGTACTATTACATCAAAAGTAGGTTAATCCATAAATCAAACATAAAATACATAAAAGGAAGACATGAGTTGTCATAATCTAGAAGAAGAAAGGATTGTGAGTGATAATATCATAAGGATTTGATCACCACTAACAATTTAGATAAGATAAAATCTTCTAGAGAACCTTAATTAAAGGCACTCCAACAGATGGAAGAAAACTGTTCTATAGTTTTGATTAATCAATAGAAACATTTCATCTACAAGCATCCATAAGCCTCTTATAGACTTGAAACCCTTAAAATTATAGTTTAAAATAAAAATAAGTGCTCAAAATAAAAAAGTTATTATCTAAATATAACACAATTATGGTGATTATCTTACACTATAACTAATACTAGTTTTATTTTGGACCATCATTATGTAAACTAATGACATGTCTAACATTGTCTATAATTGGAACTTAGATACTAGTTTTCTTTTAGAAATCCATTCTATAAAAACTTGGAATACACTAACATTGGTTACAAATATGACTCCAACACTAGTTGCTGGACCCCGCTTCCGGAGCGTAACATTCAGAACCAAAAACTAAAACAATACTGTCCTTGACCCTATCGAACTTGTTTAGGGACACAAAAAATGCATAACTTTCTCTGTTGACGTCAGACCAAAATAATTCTTTGGACTGCCAAAAGAAGACTTCAAGATCTACAACTTTCATGCAGACCTTGAAGATGGATTCTATCATCTAGAAGGTCAAAACTTTGACCAGATGATTCAAGAAGAGTAGGGCACAGAAAAAGCGGAGGGTCAACTATAGAGAAAACAGAAAGTAGACGAGTGATTACAAAGCAGACGGATGCAAAAAAGCAGACAAATGCAGAGAAGTAGACGAATGCAGAGAAACAGACGAATGCAGAAAAGCAGACGAATGTGGAGAAGCAGACGAATGCAGAGAAGCAGACGAATGCGGTCAGACGAATGCTACAAAGCAGAAGAATACGGAGCAGACGAATGCTATAAACCAGACGAATGCGGAGCAGACGAATGTTACAAAGTAGATGAATATGGAGCAGACGAATGCCACAAAGCAGACACAGACGAATTGTTGGATCCCAAACATTTCTTAGAAGTTAGAACTATTAAATGAGAGATTTTGGCAATTAGTCATGAGTAAAGAACAAATGAATGAAAATTTTGAATTTGAAATGATAGACAAGAGTAAAGTAGTGAATGAGAAAGGTGGGTAGATTCATGTTTTGCTTTGGGTGTTTTGGTAGATGAGAGGTTATGAAATGAGAAGAATTAAGGTGAAAGTTAGAAGTAAAAGGAAAGCAAAAATGAAGTTGAATTGGTGAAGTAAGTTGATTAAGAATATGTACATATGTGTATGTTTTGTTATTGGTGTTCATGATTAATCATGGACTATAATTTCTTTGTGGATGATACTGATTTGAAATGAAGTTGAGAATGAGGAGAACATGAAGTAGAAAAGGTGACCTTGGTATGAGTGGTGTTAAAGAAAGATTGTGAAATAAAATGGGTGGTTGATATGGAAAATGTTCACAGAGTACGCTTCAGTCTTTTAGCCACAACTTTTTCTCTAGTTATCCAAATGAGGCGATTCCTTGTTTGGATTAAACTAGAAACATATGGCTACATTTCTTATGAAGACATTGAATTTCAATTTTGTCTCTAAGAGTCTCAAAATTTCATGAAGTTGAGAACTGGGTGTAGTACATTGGAAGATGAATGTAAAATTCTTGTTCTGAATTCAGTGGAAAATTTGGGATTGATCTAGATAGATTTTGGCAAAGTTTCCTTCTTGAGAGTGGTGGATCTTTCTTTTATCTTTCCAACGATATATATTATGAAATTTTTGGACATTTGAATCGAGAGTTATGATCTTTATAAGTGGAGATGCTCTGGAGAGTGTAGATAGTGATTTAGAACTTTTGGGGATGTGAGGAAGCAAAACTAAGAAGGAAGCAAAACTAAGAAGGAAGTAAAAGTGAGAAGATACAAAAGCAAGAAGATACGAAAGTGAGAAGATACGAAAGTGAGAGGATACAAAAGTGAGAAGATACAAAAGTGAGAAGATACAAAAGTAAGAAGATACGAAAGTGAGAAGATGCAAAAGTAAGAAGATATGAAAGTCAGAAGATACAAAAGTAAGAAGATACGAAAGTCAGAAGATACAAAAGTAAGAAGATACGAAAGTCAGAAGATACAAAACTAAGAAGATACAAAAGTAAGAAGATACAAAAGTCAGAAGGAAGAAAACACAGAAGATAGAATTTGTCTTTGTGGTCTTCATGAAAGTTGTAGCTCTTGAAGTCCTATTTCGAACCATCCATCGAACACCTCAATCAGAAATTTCTAGAGAAGGTTATGGCTGTTTCCCCGAAACAAGTTCAATATGATTGAGGATAAAACTAGATTGGATTCTTTTGGCCATAACTTCTTCTCTAGACACTCAAATGACTTGATTCTTGAACCATTGGACTCGTAAGACATTGCTCTACATCTCCACCAAAAATCGTAGCCATCTTGAGAAAGATTGAGTGAAAAAGGTGGGATAGGAACAGTGAGTGTGTTCTTCAATATTATAAGCTGGTGTTATTCCATTAAAAATACTTCAGTATTTTGATGATTTATGGATCGGTAGAGCTCCAAATGAGATAATTTCTAATTTTTGGTAAACTAAAGACATGGAGCTACAAATGGTATGAAGAAATTGGAATCTAATTCAGTCTCTAAGATGTTTAAATTCCAGATGGAAGT
>JAOSBL010146855.1:0-13292 GCA_027568915.1 Erythroxylum roraimae | reverse complement strand
TAATTGATAATAAAAACATTAAATTGTACATAATAAGTATTTGTAATTCAAACGAAATGACTACAAGTACACTATTGATTTGGTGACCGTGGATGCTCTGATTGCTGCGATGAGGTGCTACCCTTTCCTTGCAACTCATTCATCTCATTATAGAGCTGAGCTATGTACTCCATCGACTGTTGCAACTGAGTTGCCAATATCTGCACTGTGCTCCGAAGCTTATGAACTTCATTGGTTGTCGATCGCCTACTAGATGTTGCTGTACTGGATGTAGAGGATTGCGAATAACATGTATTCGCAAATGAACCTAAGCCAAATATCCTTCCACGACGGTCCCTACCACCCACTGTATAAAGATAAGTTTGAGTCTCATCAACATCTTCAGACTGTTGAGACTGTCGTTGAATGCTTTCTTGTATTTGGTCCTATCAAAAGACAATGTTTATATTAGTAAGTGATAATTATTAAGCATTAATATTAAACCATAAATTTCACATGCATTTAATTCTCTACATCGAGTGTTGACGAATGTCATATCATCATGCTTCTTAGTGTGAGTGTGTAAAAAGAGCTGACAGGATATAAGCCTCATGCTCATTGACTTTTCCTGCATAAGAATAAAATGCTATAAGTGAACAAGAATTTATAAAAATTTCGGCAGAGTTTTCTCTCTTTTTAATGATATTTACCCCCTATTGAACAAAGAAAATAACTCAACACCACAACCATATATGGCACTAGACATTTATAACATTATCATTCTCCATAACACATATATTTTCATTCCAAAATTCACACATCAATTTAAATTAAAATACAACAAAGTAAAAGAATCAGAATATAAATGTAAAGTGTACATGCTTACAAGTCTTTTTGCATGCTCGTGGTGGGTAATAGATCATCCCGTATGTACGGGAAGACTCTCTCCCCTCAGTCCTCCACGTTGGTTGGTACAATTATGCTCTGAAATGGATATTGCCTTAGGTGATGTCCAACACTGCTGCCAACGACTCCATATTTATTCAGAAATATAAGGCAATCGTACATCAGCCTTGTGTATCGCACCAACAAAGTCTCGATAATGTATATGTGCTCGTATCTCACATACTTTATTAATGACTACGTCAAACTTAGAATCCAAAAAAATTTCTAAAACGAAAGGAAAAGCATTCGATAAATACTTATAATGTAATAATATTTATCTAATTAATGTATAAAAATCAATTAAAAAAGAAAAAATATTTTTTTTGTACCTCAAACTCCTGATAGTAAAATTCCTTTGTGGCCTGAGAAATATTCTTTCATACATAACCCTCAAGATCAATCTTCTCCTTAAATTTGGATGTTATGATTCTTGAGCACGGTCCAAAAGGAATTAACCTAATATAAAAACAAATAATTTTATACCATTTTTAAAATTTAAACCTATAACTTAATTATAAACATATAGTGTTTCATGTGTTTTCACTTACAAATTATTGACAATTGTGATGTTGGTTCTTCCATCATGTCCTTCAGCTCTAGGCTGGTGGAAGTCTCCTTCATCCACATCGTTTACCCCTGATATCTCTGTCGCTATACGGGTGGTGGATGATGTAGGGGTGGTGGATGATGTAGCAGAAGGTACGAAAGTTGATGCCTCATCTGCAAGTGTAGTAACTAGAGGGGGAGGAAGTGATTGAATTCCAGCTACAGAATGTGATGTTTCACCTGGCCAGTAAGTACCTCCGAATCGTTTTCTGAACCTTAGTCGCATTATATCATGTTTTCTCTTTAGTGGCATATTTCAACCTGAAATTCATATTTGATTGAACTTTCTAGAAATATAACAATTTGAATTCAATATTTTACACAATATATTGAAAAGGAAAAAATTGATTTGTTCAATATAATATTCAATTACAAACACAAATTAATCGTTATCATCACTTAATTGTAAATCAAATTCATCTTCTTCTTTTTTCTGAAGAATAAGAATTAAACTCAAGTTTCTCTTCAAATCTTTGGCCCTCGTCATCCTCTCTAGATGAAATTTCAACATACTCATTAGATAGATCGTTCAAAGGTTCATTATTGTCATATATGACAGATGCATTTATTTCATAAACATCTTCTTAACACACTTCACTTTCAATTATTTGTACTCCTTTTCCATGTGATTCAAAAACACCTCTTGGTTTAAATTTGCAAACAGCCAACTAATTTGACTTATCTCGTCGTAAGTTAGGAAAGGGGACATAATACACCTGAATTGCTTGCATTGCCAACACGAAAGGTTCAAATTGTCTCATTCTTCTTTGCTTGTTGATTTCAGCTAGATTGTATCGGCTATGCACTTTTGTACCAACATTTAGAGTTGGATCAAACCAGTCACACTTAAATATCACACTTCGCTTTATTGGCAATACAGGGTACTCAATTTCAAGTATCTTAATAATTTTACCATAGTAATCCATCAATTCTCCCTGTATGCAAACTCCACTATTTATTGTTTCCATTCTATGACCATGATATTTTGTATGATATTTGTATCCATTAACGAAATATACTAGATACGATTTAATAGTTCTTAGAGGTCCCTTCGCAAGATCACATAAGAACTTATTCTGTATTGGATTTTCTAAGGCCTACACAAAAGAAATTATAATATCAAACAGTATAATGTCATTTGAACACTTAAATCTTACAATTCAATCATTTCAATATTTGTAAGTGAAAAATTACATATTTCTCGAACCATCGAAGAAAGTGTCTTCCAACTTCTTTTTTGATGTGTTTTGTTGGGCATTAGCTCGCGTAACAATTCCTCGTATAATCTAAAAACCTTATTATGTATTTCAGTTATGAATAACACTAAATTTCAAAACCCACCCAAATAATCAATTTCAACTTATTGCACGAAAGGTTGGACCTCTTGACAGTTCAATAAAATGTAACCATGGGCAGCCTCAATTTCTTCCTCTGTTAACATTCTTCTTATTGAACGTCCATATGTTCATTCAGGATATGTGAAAATGGATAAGTTACCATTAGCATCACTCGTTCTTCCCCCATCGTCATTACGAGGAACTTTCCTTTCTCTTATGTGAACATGCGACTCAAAATAATGTGAACAAAATGTACTTGCTTCCTCCACTAAATAAGCATTACATATCAAACCTTCAACTCTAGCCTTGTTTTTGGCATTTTTCTTCAAGTGATGCAAATACCTATATTAGCAAATAGGGTTATTACAATTTAGTTGTTAAAACATGTTATTACTTCAATTACAATCATTTTTGTTGAATTACCTCTCAAACGGATACATCCATCGATATTGAACCAGACCAGCTAGTTTTTTCTCGTGTGCTAAATGAAGAGGTAGATGCTCCATACAATCAAAGAAGTTTGGAGGAAAGATCCCTTCTAACTTGCACAAAATTACTGGAATTTCCCTTTTTAGTTTTTCCATTTCAGCCAACTTAATTTCAGATGATATTAAACTTTTGAAAAACAAACTTAATTATATTATTACTTCTCAAACCTTATTCAATAGCAACTCCTGAAGTGCAATTGGAATTAACCTTTGCATAAACACATGACAATCATGACTTTTCATCCCAAATAATTTGTGCTTCCTTATGTCCACACACCACGCCAAGTTTGAAACATAACCATCGGGAAACTTTAGACTTTTCAACCATTCACATAATATTTCCTTTTATTTTTTGTCCGAAGTGCAACATGCTTTCGGATATTTACCGGTGCGAACATCTTTATGTAACTCATTCCTTCTACAAAAAAGTTGCAAATCAACTCGTGATTTTGCATTGTCTTTTGTCCTCCCTTCAATGTTCATTATGGTATTGAACAAATTATCAAAAATATTTTTTCAATATGCATCACATCTAAATTATGACATATCAAATTAGTTTTCCAATATGGCAAATCCCAAAAGATACTTTGTTTTCTCCAACAAAAGTTTTTACTAATGCTTGTATTAACTTCATCAGCTTCAAAATCTATAACTTTCAGCAAGCCTAATTTCTCAATCTCTTGCAATATCTCTTCACTAGCTTTGTGAGGGGGAAGGAGGTGTTTTTGCCATCTTATTCTTAATGAACTTTTGCTTATTGACCTAAATGGATGATTTGGAGGAAGAAATTTCGTGTGGTTGTCAAACCAACATGTTTTGTCCCCATTTGGAAGATAAAATGCATCAGAATCATTGCCATAATAAGGACAAGCCAATTTTCCTTATGTGCTCCATCCAAACAACATGGCATATGCTAAAAAATGACTAATGGTCTACATCAAAGCCACTCTCAACACAAAATTTTGTTTCAGAGACACGTCATATGTCTCAACACCATATTCCCAAAGGTGTTGCAATTCAGATATCAATGGTTGTAAGAATACATCAATTTTATGCTTTGGCTTTGTATACCCTAGCACAATCACTGTCAAGAACATATATGCCTCTTTCATACATATCCATGGAGGCAAATTATACGGAGTAATTATGATTGGCTATGATGAATATTGTTAGCCAGATTGACCAAAAGGTTGGAATCCATTCGTCGACAATCCCAACCTAATATTTCGACTTTCAGCTGCAAACTCATAATAGGCGTCATTGAAATGTTTCCATGCCAATGCATCTGATGGATGACTCATTATTCCATCTTCCTGGTCGTGTTCATTATGTCATCTCATATGAGATGCAGTAACATCAGAAGCATATAGTCATTGAAGTCTCGGAGTTAGCGAGAAATAATATATCCGTTTCTATGGTACTAATTTCTGTTTCATATAACGCTTTTTAGGCTTGACCTTAGATTGACCACAAAAATTACTTTCTTGTAATTCCACATCATCTCCCTAATACAACATACATCCCAATTTGCAACAATCAATCTTTTCAACAGGCAAACCTAGACCTCCGATAAGTTTCTTTATATTGTAAAAACTATCAACCATTGTGTGATCAGGAGGAAATGATTCATTATACCATCCAAGAATTTTATCAAAATTATGATCAGAAATATGCCCTTCAGACTTTATGTTCAATATTCAAGCAATTGAAGACAATTAAGTCATTGTCTCAAAATTTGGCCATAATTCTTGGTAGGCTAAGTGTAGTAAGTCAAAAAAACTGTCTTACATGTGGGTTTGGTTCTTCTTCAAGATTTTCTATATTTTCTTGAAAGGTATAACCGGCTGCATCATAAACCATTTGTATGTAAGGATTTTCATTTGCATCCACATTATTTGTTCTAAATCCAATCCCCCATTTAAACTCATTTAAGTTCACTGACGATTGTATTTCATTGCCCCATGAGGTGCTACAAATCAATGATTTCTTATGTTGTGTCCACTCAAAATAATTGGGGACAAACTCTTTTCTCAGCAAATGCCCATTCACTTCATCAATAAGAAGGAAACAAATGTGTTTGCACTTTTTACATGGACATATGATCTTTGGGTCATCCATACATGCAGGTTAAGAACATGCATAATGAATAAAAGCTTAAACTCTCTCACAAACTCAGGATTAATGAAACCATGAGCTGTTAATCGTCTATACATCTAAGATCTATCAACATTACTCATTTATACAAAATTGTTAATTTCAAACATTGATTCCATAATTAATATCCTTCATGTTCCCTAAAGTTTACAGAACATCTAAACTTTACATAACATCCCCTAAGTATTAACTAATTGAATTAATCCCCAAAGTTTACACTTGTGAATCAAGAAAATAAGTACTCATTGTGACTCCTAAGCTCGTGGTATTTTTCACCGATAAGCCTCACTAGAGCTACATCACGGGTTATGGGTTAAGGTTTATAGGTTAAGATCAAAAATATTTATTAAGTGAAGATCTTTTTTCTGTTTGTAATCATATATGTTAGAAGAGATTTCAAAGACACACTTAAGGGCGTGAAAGGGAAAAGCAACAACTGCTTAATTTGGTATGGGAAGATAAAATGAATTACTTGTTTAGATATTGCTATTGAAATTTAAAATTAATGTTAGAAGTTTGATATTTGACCTAAATTAATTATGTACTAGTAACAAATATAATAAGCAAAGATAAAAATATGAATAATTTGATTAATAAATTATTGTAACATATAAAAATTATCTAATATGTTTAGAAGAAAATTATTATTATATTAAAAAAGATGCGTGTTAAGGTTCACACATGAAAAGTAAAGAGAACCTAATCAATTCAGATAGCTTCAATGAAATAACCCATTGACAAAATTCAGATATTTGGAAATATAAGTCAAACCATCCTATATTAATTCATTGATAAATTAAAGTTCATACCACAAGCAAGTTTCGGTTGGTGCAGGCCATTTACATTAAAAATGCAGGAAGTTCAAATGTGAGGTTCAAACCACAAACAAATACCCAAATTAAACCAAGTACACAAAACCTAGTAAATAACAAAACTCACTTAGCTCAATCAACACGCAGAAGAAGTCACTGAAGCACGTGAAGGAAGAAGATGATAGAGTTAGAGTGAGCTAACGACAAAAGAAGATAACCAAAACAAAACAAAGAAAACAATGAATTTTAAAGCAGTACGCAAATTGATATAAATTCATGTTCAGAAGTCTTAGTTATAGCATTTGATTGTCACCATGTCATGCAAGAAAATCCAGTCATTTGCCTTTTAAAACATAAAAAGGATGATAAAAGTTCTCTTTTCAATGAAGAAAAAAGATGCAATATGACTATGCTGCAAAATATAGAAACAAATACAAATTCAATTAAAATGTGTGGAAAATCATTGTTGACATTGTCAATTAGCAAAGGAAATGAATGTCAAAACTGAATACTTGCTGAAGCTTCTCTTCAATCTCCTTGAAAATAGAAATATTGCCAACAAATGAGTTCTGACAACCAAGCAATAATCAATTAAATCTTAGCCAGGAACATTAAGTATTTGAAAGAGATCTTAAATCAACTGGATAAACTTGAAAATATTACTTTTACATATTTTCCACTCAATTCCTTTAAATAACATCTTAACAATCTGGAGGCAACAATATATACATCCATAACATACTTATTACTGAATAAACAACACAAGAAATGAAAATTTATGGCCATGAAGGAACCTGAAACTTTCAATATGAAGCATAATCAAGCAAGGCCAACAAAACAAGAAAAAAAAGTATAATCTAAGCTTCAATAACGTTTTATGGATTCCCATCAAACCAAAAACAAATAAAAAAAAACTCTTATATAGAATTCCAGAAATGAGAACATTTACCTTTGATTGTAATATGTCAAAAAATATTATGGTATTTAATCTAATAATATGGTAGATCCGTCCTTTATTGGAAAATAACCACAAACAAAATAGAAAGACAACTCGATGGATCAACGTACAAATAATTTTGAGTTTTGACCAATTAGATTTTCCATAAATATAATATTAAAATACATGACTTTTCTGATTACTTATTTGTTGAAACTAACTAAAAGAATTTCCATGTCCTTCTAAAGAAAAAGATTGCTTTTATATGCCTAGTTGACTCTTAAGCAATCAATTGCTTTCAGTGCAAGAGAGTGGCTACTATATAATATTAGAACTCACACAGTTTATATTTTTTTCTTTTTCTGAAATTAAAAAGAATAGCTTTATGTTGCTTTCTTCTATATTCACGTGTCACAAATGCTAACATCACATGGATACATGTACATACAGCAGTGGAATAAGAGATTATCAAATCATAAGAATTATTTAGCTTGCATGGCAACATCCACTTTATTGAGAATGACATCTTCCCATATCAAATGCTGATAGCGCCTACAAATTATAAGATAGGACATTACTTGCTCAATCCTTCCTATTAAAATACAACTTTGAACCAAAACTAAAGGTAGACTTAAGGACCAAAAAAGGATCTAAAAAAAAAAACGGCTCCTAGAGCCCCCATTTCAAGCTATTAATGTCATTGATCATATGAAATGTGAGAGGGCTTAACTGCTCTAAAATTCAACAGCTAATATAAGATTTGATTAGTAGCAAAAAGCTTTGCCTTGTAAGTCTCTTCGAAAAAAATAAAAGCTAATCCTTATAATAAAGGATTATGGTCTTTTAGGAAGAATTGGAGATTAACATTGAAACACCATCAAGACCATTTTCATGGGTTAAGGAAAACAATTTATAACCCCAATAAAGTTAGAATTCTTCAAACCACATCCACTGACCAACTTATACACATATCCTTAAACTTCACTCCTTGTCCAACCACTATCAACTTCACATTTGTATATATAGTAAATCATGTCTTTTAAAGAACCATACTTTGGAAATACCTAATAGAAATTAACTCTTATGTGATTTCCTTTTTAATGATCCTAAGTGATTTTAATACTACTATATACTCATAATATTTTGAGGAATGAGATGTATGTTACAAGCACTTAAGTTTTAAGTTCAAGGATTATATGTCACAAATAAAGTGCATTAACTTTAATTGTAGTTCAAATCACTATATATGGTCTTACAAGCACACTGGCAAATGGCTAATTAGAATGAAACTATATAGAGCATTAATTAATACCTAATGGATGATTGAATTTCCTTTTAACGATGCTTACTTTGGAAACATTATTTCTTTTGATCACTCTCTAATTGAAATCCATAACCTATGCATTCACAAGATCATAAACTCTTTATTTAGATTTAATAAATATTTGATTAGTCTAGTAGGATTTGAGGAAGTAGTTGCTAAACCAAACCATGATATCGTCACTATTAAGATGGGAGCATAATTTGGAAGTAAGAGGAGATCAATAAAAAAGATCCAAGATAATTTTAAATACTAATTTTTTCGATCTATATTATTATATGGAGTTAGAGGATGCAATGTACATGGTCATGAAGGTAGAAAGACAACTTAAAAAAAGAACAAACTATGGAGTAAAGAGTATGACAAAGCTCCAAAGATAAAGTATGAAACATTCACACCACCAGTGCAAGCATTAAGTTGAGAAAAAGTTAAAACCAATTCCATTTCAATAACTAAGAATTGAGATGAAAACCAATTCCACTCCAACAAACATCCATAATCCTATCCATTATCTATGATCATGTCTTCATAAGATGGAAAGTGGAGTTTACATTAGATTAGAACAAAATGTGAGCCAAGGCAAGTTAATTTGAAGACAAACCAGGGTATAGAATATGTGGGGACTCAATAAACTTTCGGTCAATATGAGTAGAGTATACAGGGTATACTATATAGCACAAATAGACCATACACAAGCATGCTTCAAATAGAATTCATCGAAAGTGTTATTACACAGTAAAAGAGAGAGAGGAAAACAAAATGCAGAAAGCATCGATCATCAATCCTTAAAAATGTTACGCAGAAAGTTAACAGGAAAAAAGACCCACAAGCATTAATCCTTCAAATACCATAAGAAACGAACCCATATTAAACTTAAAAAACGTGCGTAGTTGATTTCAAGTCCAAAATATTCTCATCAACATGGCATCATACACCCAGCAACCGCAAAAAGGGTACGTAAAAAATTATAAGCAGAAATCAAAATAAAGGACAGGAATGTGAATAACTCTGACTTACTTGATCCCACCCTCACAATAAGAAAGTTGAAAAGGACGGCGATGAGCAACGGTATGGAGAAAATGACGAGCGACGGTGAGGAAGGAGAAAATGGTTCGAAAACAGATAGGAGAAAATGAGGGGGAAAGCTCGGATGGGTTTATCCTTGACCGAAAATGACATCGTTTATTGTTAAAACAAACAACGTCGTTATCTTCATATTAATAGTTTTAAAAAACCAAATGACGTTGTACTAGTCATCTTAAGAAAATTTTTGATAAAAATAATGACAATACTAATGTTAAACGTAGTACTAGTTATTAAAAAAAGGTTTTAAAAGAAAACTAATTTACCTCTTAAATATTTATAAAAAACACAATAGTGACAAAAAATACAAATAAATTGGCATAAACAAACACTTTATATACTTAAACTAGCTACTAAATTGAAAGAGATGATTAGGAAAACAAAAACTAGTAAACAAAGACCACAAGAAAGACCGATCAGTAATAAGTTTAGAAGGTATATCTCAAAAACTTAATGATATTACTCTTTTAAGACTCTCCTAGCCATAAACCTTGCAAATTTTGTACTGAAGAAAGTTAATTAGGAGAAAGGAACCTGAAAAGAAATAGAGAAAACAACATAAAATAAAGATTTATATATGAATCTTCACTTGATCAATTCTCAAATGTTTTTTGGGGACCTTCTTCTTATTCAATGTAACTTAAATTGATCCAAAACGTATTTCAAGGTTTAGGATGTGTAATCATACAAAGAGAAGGAAACATTAACATCATTACTTGTATTCATAATGGCTGCATGCTTCGTCGGTGAAATGAGCTATATGAAACCTCCTGTTTCTGTGATCTTTAAAGGCTTTTTGGTTCCCAACTTCTCTGGAAATGGAACTACTAGTCATGCCATAGCTTTGATTGGTTCCTTGATCATTCTGTAAGATAGGATTATCTAAAAATATAAATTAATCATTACATTAGTTAGTTTCTATTTCTAAAACTATGCTATTAATTTATTATTTAACTGATTAACTTTCTTTTCTCTTCCAACAGACACAACCCATATTATGGATTTCATATTGTATTAGCTAAAAAACAATACGAAACTTAGTTCAAGTGTATTAGTCTTCGGTATCAGTTGGTATCGCAGATTTCGCATGGTACCGTCTAATACTGTAAACTTTTAAAAATTGGGGGACCATTTTGTAAGAAAGAAACTTAATCCACAGGCCCACCCCAACTATCTACTTCTGCTATCTTCTCTCTCTCTCAGTTTTCCTCTCCGGTGGTGATTCTCCTCTCTCTCTCCAACAACTGTCCTTGCCGACCACCACCTGCCATCTCCCTACGCATCTCCACATATTGGAACACAAATGTTGCACTAGAAAGTAGGTAGTGAGAGAAATAAAAGTGGCACAGAGAAAGCAGGCAGTTAAAGAAAGCAAAGTGGGATGACTCAAGAAAGTTACCTAATATGAAAGAGAGATGAGAAACAAAGAAATAACACCTTTCTATTGTTGTAACCGACTCATCTGAAGACTTGGAAGGTTCATTCACTTAGGAGATGAAGGGCTTACAATAGTCATTGGGGATAAGAGAGGTGAAAATTAAAGAAAGTTATGGAGAATGTTTTTCATGTTATCTAGCTTTCTTTTTTAAACACAGACATGTGTTAGCTGGATTGTTTTCTTTAAACATTTGAAGCAAAACTTTTTTCCTAATTTTATTAATAAATTATAATTTTCCAACAAAAAAGCTACAATATACTTTTATACTTGTTGATGAATGTATATGTACAAACTTTAATGAATTACGATTTTCTATGATAGGGATCTTTTTGCTGGAAGACCATAAATTTAGACTATATTGTAATTTTAAAAAAAATTTAGGAGCTATATTATAAATTTAAAAAATTATCGAGAATGTTACTTGATGTTAATAAGTACCGATATAGTACTGTACTATAATCAAATCTGGTACCATTACTGGTACGGTATTCATAACATTGGGTACAACTTGTTTCTCCATTTTTCTCTTATTCTTTAAAGCAAAGTTCTAAACAATGTTCATGGAATTAATGTATGTACTTACATAACCTTATAAAAGTTTTAATAGTATGTTTGAAAGTCCTATTTATCCATTAACACTACAAGAAAATTACCGATGGAAACAATACCGTTGAAAATTAGTGACGAAAAATCACATTCCGTTGGTAAAATTGTCGTAATGTATGGTAATTTGCGACGGACAAAATATTCATCGGTAGAGGTGGATGGGAAATTATTTTGCTAATTTTGCGATGGAATATAGCAATAGAATAGGAATCACCATTGGTAAAAGAGGCACGAACGGTAGGCGACAAAATAAACGTCATCATTTACTGACGAAAGCATATTCCGTCGGTAAAGTTGAAAGTTGTTGTCGTTTGCTTCGACTGCAACGTTTTTAATAAAACGTAAATGAATCAGGTTGTACCGACGAATTATCGATGAAAGCATTATTCCGTTGGTAAAATTAAAATTTAAATGGCACCGTTAGCTTCATCTCCAGCATTTTTGTAAAAAATAAAGAGATGTCATTTTTGTTAAACATTTGATACTTACCATGAAGCCCCACTTGGCTTTTTTTTCCTCTCTTGCCGCTAGTTCTGTGTCGCCATGGGTTCCTTCTCACTGTCTATCTTCTTTGTTTTGCATCTTCCTTCTGTGTCTTGGTTCTGTGTTTTGGTTCTGCATCTTTGTTCCTTCTTCCTTCTTGCTGTCAGTTCCCTTCTTCCTTCTGCATCTGCATTTTTGTTTAGCAGGTTTTGTTTTGTACTGGGTTTTGTGTACTAGTTTTATAATTTCTGAACTGTGTTCGTGTGGATGTTGAATTTGTGCGGATGTCTTACCTACAACCATTTGGAGTTTAATTAAGAAATGGGTTCTTTGTCATTTTAATTGTATTGCTCTGCACATTTATAGAGGAAGATGCGTGGTTTCTCAATAGATAGTGTTTCATTTCTCTAGATGTAGTAACTAATGATGACAATATTTGTGATAAAGTTACATCCTCCAAGTTACTGAGAGTTAGAATAATTTGTCAAATTTGTTGAAGGAGATACATGAAAAATATAGGAGGTTACTGGATATAGTTATGCTACATTGTGCTTTGGACAAGATTTGGAGTCCACATAACAAAATTGGTCCATTGATTACCGCATGTGACAATTTCATTTTTAGTTTGATGGAGAGCATCATAATGGCCTAAATATATGTATAAATACAATTATGTGAATTTTTGTTAGGCAAAGTCTCTAACTTAATAAGTAAAATTCTAATTTAATGTCCAATTTAAAGTTGGATTCTTTGAGTTACAAATTTAATGTATAACTAATGATTGGATTATATGTTGATAGTGGTTTGCTACTATGTTAATTTTGGTTTGATAAAAGCATGCATGCTTTAGTTAAATGTTATACTACTTTAATGTTTGTTTTCCAAATTTGATTATATACATTACAAATTTTTACTGATTAGGAATTGATATATGACCATCACTTTGGTTAGTCTTGATTTTGCATTAAAAGAGTATTTGATTTGATGGAGGATGACTAACGAGTTTGGTGGTGATTTATTAATATAGATGTATGACATGTAGCCTAAGAATCTTGTAGTGATAATGGCTATTACACACTATTGAGGATAATTGACTTAGAATT
>JAOSBL010146843.1:0-13292 GCA_027568915.1 Erythroxylum roraimae | reverse complement strand
GTTAGGCTAGGATTCATTCTTTTAACAAGGGACTTGAGTTCATCGAACTTCTCCTGATAAGCTTCCACAGTGTCCGTTTGCTTAAGTCTGTGGAATTCCTTTATTACATTAGCTTCAGTATATCTAGTCAACCTGCTACACAGTTCCTCTACAAACTCTTCCCAAATCAGATATGTTTTACCTTCTTTCCAATCCTGATACCAGATATCCGGCTTCTCCTCCAGAAACATGGCCGCCAATTCCACCTTGTTTTCATCAGGTATGTTATAGATCTGAAATATTTTCTGACATTTTCTAATCCATAACTTGGGTTGCTTACCATCAAAATGACTAAAGTCCATTTTGGGCCCTAACATATTGGTTGTCTGGAATAGTGGAAGGATATTTATGGTCGAAGGGGTCTGTGTTGGGTTTGTGGTGGTATTTGTGGACGTTTGTTTGGTGTTTGGTATTGGTAGGGGTGGTGAGCTGAGGATTCCAACATATTTTTTGGATGAGGGTGAGGCGACTGCAGCTCTAGGGGTTGGGTGTTGATTGGTTTTGATGGCTTCTAATAGGGTTAGTATGAATTTCTGGTTTTCTTCAATTCTTTTGTTGGTTTCCAGTTGAGCTTTGGCCATATCAACCTGCATTGTTTTCGTTTGTGTTTCTAATGCCCTTACTTGTTCATCCAGGGTTTTCAGTCTGGTACCTTCGTGAGCCATGGCAGCTAAGAATCTCTGATACTAATTGTAGTATACCAGCTGGGTTTCTGACTTCACGGAAGAGGAGAAGAAAGAAGAGAAGCAATACAAGAAGAAGTGAGCGCAGAAGAAGGAGAGAGAATGAAGTAATAGAGAATATTGTATTGATTTTGTTGTGTCCTGTGTAGGACAAGTGTCTCAACATATATTCTCATGTTCGTTGTAACCGTAGAACTAGGGATAAAATAAATGAAAACAATTACAGAAACAAAATGATGCTTGCAACGTTAGTCCTTATATTTTTTAGTGGGCCTCCAGTCTTGTAGTTGATTTCTTAAGTCCAGTCTCATAATGAGTTCATAACACCAATCATACAACTTCGAACTCGAAATAGAGCCACCCATGATTTCTCTTTCTTTCGCCTCTTTTTGCATGAAAGACAAAAGCATATTCTCTTATCATTGAAGCTACCCTCGGTATGAACCACATAGTGTACAATTGGCTAGAAGAGACAATATCTCCACTAAAATTCTCTCCTGAATTCATGAGAATATTTAGCAGGATAAACAAACTAGGAGTAAATTGTACGAGTTTCAAAGACAAAATATGCATGCTGATAAACTGAGTACTACATGCAAATATACAATTACATAAAGCACACATCATTG
The DNA here is from genome assembly GCA_027568915.1 of Erythroxylum roraimae. Classification (NCBI taxonomy): domain Eukaryota; kingdom Viridiplantae; phylum Streptophyta; class Magnoliopsida; order Malpighiales; family Erythroxylaceae; genus Erythroxylum; species Erythroxylum roraimae. The sequence continues at coordinate 11,941 of JAOSBL010146843.1, read as the reverse complement.
CACTTCTTTTGTGACAGTGTACGGGAAAGTTGGAGCACTTACATTTGTCCAAGATTAGCCAAATCAATATCAGGAGCAAGCCCTGTCACATTATCACTTGGTGGCTGCCCACATTCTGGCATTGTCTGCATTAAGTCAACAATCTAAAGTTATCGGGTTCTTTGTCATTAACTTCATTAAGATCCTTTATGATTTTATATTGGTGAGAGTAGCGCTCATATTTTTCTTTCCTCAAACTGGTTTATGTTCTTCCAACCACTTTGGATATCTGTCTCCAATTTCCTTCATGGGCTCATGAAGAATCTCCTAAAATAAAAGTTGTTGCATCATGGTCTCCACAATAGATTCCATGCCCTATTTCAAATGAATGCAGGAAAACTCTCAGGCACAATCTACAAAAGATAACAAAACTTCATGTTTGACTAAAACAAGAACAAGAAATGAACTAGCACATAATAAATAGATACCACAACTTGAGACTACTATTATCATCTCATTATGCAGCAGATAGCAAGTGGATGTAAACAAGATACAACAGGTCCAACTCTATGGATTATGGGAGAATAGGAAACCAGAAGATCAACTGCTAATGTTTAAAAGTGAACAAAGTGAGGTGAGATAAATTGCTGCCAGCCAGCTTTGGTGGATATACATAGTCCTTAACAGCTGCTTCCATCTCAGGGTGCAAGATCAATAAGCATAGAAAAAAGAAAGTGATGCACTTAACCATATTCTTGAAGGAAGATCATCACCACTCACCTAACCTAGTTCTTAATCTCATAAACCAAGAAAGACACCACATCAGCATGGACAATACAAAATTCTAATTGGTACTCACAATCTCACTATCATGCAAATCCACAAACCACAACCAAAAACGAGGATAAAGGTTCTCTTAATCATAACGAATATGGAAATAAAGCCAGGATTTGATAAACGCCAAGAAGCCATGTGACTGTAGAAACTGCGAATCTAGCAAAAGTAGACACCACCAAATCTAAAATTTGTTCTAGCCTTCTTAAAGCATGCCCACAGCAGAAACCAAAATTGATGCCAAAAAGCAGAGGCCCCAAACCAAGTGACCGACTTTAAACCACACAAGCACGCCATAAGACCATTCCCACCTTCAAGGACGAAAATTAAAAAAGAAAAAAGCCAAAAAGTCCTAATTACCTGAGAATCCGCAAATTGCTCAAACTGCATGACCCAATCCTCCACCATTGCATCCTTACTCAAATCATCAGCTTGACCACTTGTCACAGACCACTTTTTCATTTTAGTTTCTTTTTAATTTTTCAAAAATGGAATGCAGAATCAAAGAAATATTTTGAACTCCGCAAGCCTCTACAAAGAGAAAGCCCCATCAAACCCACAGCGTAAAATGCATAGCTCCAGAACCAACCAGTAAATTGACGACTTTCCTAATCCAACCACAGGGCTAAGCTACTGCAGAGGAAAGTCAACTTTTAGATCAGCATTCAGCAACTCACAAGTCTTTTCTCTTCTAAGCTAACACATAGGACCTGCGAACTGTTTCACCGATCTTATCATCACATGCAAGGTCATATCGGGGACTCGATATTTGAACATTAAGTTGCAAACCATACAAATAGAATAAACTCAAGAAAATCATCACCAAAACGCCCGAATCAAACAATCGGAAATCAAATCAAAGAACCTTTCTTTATTCATTAAATCATAGCAGCGAGGAAACTCAGAGTCGCAAAGTAAAAGAAATTAATTAAAATTAAATAAAATTAAAAATTTTAAAATAAAATAGAAGGAGAATATCTTTACCTATCAAATAATTTAATAAAAAAGTTCTTAAATAATAATTAATTAATTATTTTAGATTTATAAAATTTGATTATTTAATAAAACTTACTTATTATTTAATAAATTGATCGGTTTTAATAATAAAGATTTTTAAAATAAATTGAATCGAAAATTTAAAACCGAACTAAAATATCAACTAATTCAAGATTTTTATTATTAAACCTATCAAACTAGTTAAATTTTTTAATCATTCATAGAATACTCTACATGTACACTTTTTTTTATTTTTTATATAGAATGATTTATTTTTCTTTCTCAAAATTCAATTTTTTTATTAAAAAAGATGTGAAAGAATTGAAAGTGGGACATAAGTCATCGTGGTATTTCTTATATTTTTTAAGGATTAATTGTTTGAACTTCATGGATCCTAAGAATATGAACTTCGAAACAATTACTTAAATTGATTTTATAGTTATATTTATTGTGAATTATAAACTTATTAATTGAAATAAATATTTTTAAAAATTATGTGTATTTAAAGATTTACTTAATGTAAATAATAGTTATGAAATTTTCTAATAAAAACTTAAATCAAATTTATTATATTGTTTAGTGATTGACTTTTTAATCAGTAAAATTTTTATTGAGTGTTGTTGTTTTTGTTACTACTTATTGACTTCTTAAGGTTTCTATCAATGTTTAAAAAATCAAATTGGTTCAGTCGGTTTAATAGTAAAAACTTTAAATTGAATAATTTTTTGTTCAACTTTTAATTTTTTAGTTTGATTTAATTTTAATATTAAAAAATGATTAGTACATTAATTAATTTTTATAAATCAAAATAAACTAATTAATTTTCATTCAACCATTTCTTTTTTCAATTAAACTTTAAAATTATTGACTAGTAAAGACAATCTTTTTAATCATTTTTAAAATTCTCCAATTTTATTCAATCTTTAACCTATTTTATAATGGTCTAATTTTGATTAAACCTTTTAAAATGATCTAATTTTGATATTATTGGTTTAACTTTACTCTGATTTTTAAAATATTGCCTTTTTATAATTAGTCTCTGGCCAGTGGAAGGCACCTAAATATTGCTGAATATAAACCAACGACAAGACTTATTTTCTTTCACGATTTTGTTGATCATGATTAGAGTATAAATTTCAACTTAATCAATTAAAAACAAATTATTCATAATTTCAAATTTGATTACTTGTGAATCAGCTAATATTTTTTCATAAATTTTTATCTATTATCTTTAACAATATTTTAAAAATCATACCGAAAATTAAACTGATAAGACAACAATTTTAAGATTTAAGCAATATAAAACTGTCATAAAACTGGTTAAAGATTGAATAAAAATAAAAAATTTAAATATGATTGAAATAGATTATCTTTGCCTATCAAAAATTTTGAAATTTAAATAAAAATAGATTGTTAAATGAAAATTAATTAATTTAATTTAACTTATAATTTACAAAAATTAACAAATTAATTAATAAACTAATCGATTTTTAACAACAATAATTATTAAAAAAATCGAACTAAAAAGTTGACCGGTTTAAATTTTTTACAGTTTTATAATTTTAATTTAATTAAGTTTAAAAGAACTATAAAATCAAAAATAAATAATTTATTGAAATTTTTTATCCTCTTTTTTTGTGTAAAATTTAACACTCTGATGGGTAAGATTGTGTAAGAATTTAGATCGGTTAGAGTTTAGTTGAGGGCGCATTGTTTGTTGAGCAACTTAGGTGTTCTTAATAGGGCTTCTTAGATAGCTACCTAGCGGGGTATTCTCATTTCAATTTTGTGCCTAACTTGTCGTGTACTTAAGACGTGCAGCTTCATCTTTGACCGAAATTAATACACATATAGCTTCATCTTATGTTTTCTAATTTTGTATTTATTAACTTGGAAGGTCAACAAACCAACTACCCTTCACCAGAGTCTTAACTGAATACGAGTAGTCTACTAGTGTTTTGCTATGCTCATTTAGTTAGTTGAAGTTCTTATTGTCATCTATATGGTCTTCCCTCCAAAGTATACATAAAAAATTTCAGAAGCTTACTTCAGTTCCTAGTCATAAGCATCATAACAAATATAATTTTTCCAATAGAAAGATGACCTATTGTTATTTTACCAAAAAGCTATAATGAACGTAAAAATGGCAGTTGATAGTTGCATTGGTGACCATATTACTTAAGCAAAGAAGCACCAGAATTAATAATTGATAATATAATATAATCATTAGAAATACAAAAGTCTTTATATTTTTATATCAAATTAAATTTATGTTAATTTATTTAAGGAAATTAAATACAAGCTTTGAAATAAATACTAAAATACGAATTTTTGCATAATTAGTTTTTTAAATAAATTAAATACGAATTTATTTAAGGAAATTAAATGCAAGCTTTGAAGTAAGTTATTTTTATTTTTCATGTATGAAGTATTTTTTATTTTTATTTTTACTCTTATCAAAATGGTAAGTACATTTTTGGTTATGTAACTTAACTTCGGCTCCTTGTTTTAGCTCCTTATTAACTAATTCTTTTATCTTAATTTTTAAAATCAATAAAAAGACTTTATTTTAATCTTAATTGATCAAATTATTTTGAATCGAAACGGATTGTCAAATTTAAATTTAGAAGAGATTTAAAAAATAAAATTTCTACTTAGACTTAATTTGAAATTTAATCAATTTAATTTTTTATATTTTTAAGGAATGTTTTAAAAACCTTATTAGTGATTAAACCAGTTAAACAAAAGGTTTAGGTTTAAACGGTATTAAACCGTCATAAAATTAGCTAAATATTAATTAAAATTAAAGAATTTAAAACATAATTAAAAGATATTATTATTATAAATCGAAGAATTTGAAACTTAATTTAAAAAAGAGATTGTTTAATTAAAAGTAATTGATTTATTTAATATATAAGAACTTTTATTAATTATTGACCAATTAATTAATTAACTAATTATTTTTTAATAATAAGAGATATTAAAATAGATCGAACTGAAAAGTTAAAAATTTAACCGAAATATTGGACGGTTCAAAGTTTTTATGACTGAACCAGTTAGATTTTTAATCATTGATTTTAAATCATTTGAACTTAAGCCAAAATGACAAACCTAGATTTTTAAATAAAAAAGTATTAAATTTCTATTTTAGGTTACCCTCGCAGCCCAAAAAAATTGTGAGTTGCCAAAATTACCCCAAATTTTTTATTTATTTTTGTTTCATAAATAAATTTTCTTTCTATAATTTTTCATAAATTAACGATAATGAAGTACAATTAGTATTTTCCTTTTTATTTATTAACAGTCTAAATGTAATCCATGTTGAAAATAAATTTTATTGTTAAAATAGAGGGCATAATGGTATAAAGCAAAAAAATAGGGGCTTAATGTATTTTAGTTAACTACATTTTTGTCTTAAAAAATATAACATGTACAATTATAGTGATGTCGTTACAGTACATATGTAAAAAAGTCTTTCTCAATTCTAAACTCTTTGATTGATCGTTAAAGAGAATAATAAGTCTCCTTTATAGGTCTCAATGGATAAGAAAAGTAAGCTCCTTGCACAAAGCCCAAAATTCACTTTACAATGCATTTGTCTGCTGCCATTCTCACTTTGCCTTCTACCTCGTTCCACACCACCACAAACCCACCCCCCTTTTTTTTTCCCCCTATCTTCTCTTTCCTCTCCCTTCTCCTCCACCCATCTTCCGATTCTTCCAGTACCTGCAATACAGAAACACAACACACCAAACTCTCTCTTAGCTCAACAACCATGGACTCAGATTTCCCTCCTCTGTCTCTCCTATAGAAATCCCCTAAAACCTCCCAAAACCCTAACCCTAGCTCCACCCTATCCCCAAATCCACTGGCCTACTCTCACCCCCTTCTACCTCCTTTAAAACAAACCCTACCCCTGCAAGAGTTACTGCTGCCCCTCAAGGAGCTAAACCTGCCATCGAGAATACTGCAAATGGAGCAAGGAGGACCTGGAAACAAGTAGTTGGGGACAAATCCGATTCTTCCTTGGTCTACAGCCCTCCCGTTGAGAAAGATGAGAGAATTTTGGTGGCCCCTAGCCTAGAGGAATTACAACAAGGAGCTAGCACGTGGAAAGCTACCCTAGTGGGTTTTTTTCATGGAGAAAAGGCCAGCTTTTCCAATTATTCAAGCATGGGCCAAGAGGAATTGGCATGGAAGAGGGCTTATAGAGGTCATGCTTTCGGAAGAGGACAACATTATCTTCACCTTTGCTTCCAAATCGGAAGCCCAAAAGGTCATTGAAGAGGGTCCTTGGCATGTGTCCCAACTTCCCCTTTTTCTACAAACATTGCAACCGGGAATGGAGCTTGAGAAAATTCGATCAAAGAATATTCCTCTATGGATCAACATTCACAATATTCCTTTGGAATATTAGACTACTAAAGGTTTAAGTATGCTTGCAAGCTACTTGGGCAAACCAATTTGCATGGATGAAAATACAGCATTGAGGAAACGCGTTGGATTTGCTAGGTTATGTGTGAGCATGGATTTGGCTAAGGAATTGAAGGATAGTATTCCTATTCTCCGATTAGCAGATGGAAATTCATTGCAAGAAGATCGTGTTATGGTAACTTATCAATGGAAACCATCCCTTAAAGCACAAGGCAAGGCCTGGAAACCGACGGGTAAGTTATTCCTTAAAGGTGATTATTGGGAAGTGATGGGAATTGAGAATATTGAGCATAATGAGGCAGAAGTATTAATGGATAAGGAGGAGACATTGCTAGAAGTAAGGCAATAAGAGAAGGTTCCTATAGAAACTGCAATATTAACCAGCTCTAACAACAATCCGAAGGAGGAAGAAGCATTATCAGGCCAACAAAAGGATACCTCAACAGCAGAAAGCAAGCCTGAAATGAGGGAAGGAGGTGATGAAGAGGTTCCTATTGAAGCAAACCATAATGATGACTACTCTGGGGAAAACGTGACTGAATGTAGTTCATCACAAATTGAGAGGCCAACAGCACTGATTCAAGAAGATCTATTTGAGCTAGCCACCTTTAAGAAAAGCACTAGGAGCAGTAGGAAAAGCTCCAAAGGGCAAACCAATTAATTATGTTAGTAGTTGTATAGAATGTGAGAGGAATAAATAATCCTTCAAAGCTTTGTGCTTTAAAGGATTTTGTGAAGCAGGAGAAACCGTGGGTTTTTTGTATGTTGGAGACAAAAATTAAGGAGGATAATCTTAATAAGTTAAGTTGTTTGGGCAGCAATTGGCAATTCATATTCAATCATCAATGCCACGCTTATGGGAGGATTATTGTTGCTTATGATGACCTTTTTGTGAAACTAGAAGTGCTGGAGTCCAATCCTCAGCTTTTGCACACTAAGATTTGGTTTAAATCGGAAAACACAAGGATTATAGCTACTTTTATCTATGGTTTCAATACTACATTTCAGAGAACAGAACTCTGGAACTTTCTGTGAAGGATCAAGCCTTCAATAAGCTCCCCTTGGATGGTTGGGGTAGATTTTAATACAACTTTGTTCAGATTTGAGGCTGAGGGGAATTGCAACCTATGGAATTATACTACAGATCTATATGATTGTATACAAGATGTTGAGCTGGTTGATCTAAGGGCTACAGGCCACGAATTTACATGGACCAACAAGCAAAGTTCTAATTGGAACATCAGGAAAAAATTGGACAGAATTATGGTCAATGGGAATGGCTCTACTCTTTCTCTATCAGCTATGCAAAATTCCTAGACCCGGGTATTTCGGACCACACTCTTATGAAGCTAATGGATCTTTTCTCTTCCTACAAGTCACGGCACCCCTTTAGATTTAATAACTTTCTGGCTGAAATGGAGGGCTTTCAAGAGGCAATATAGAAAGGTATGGAATTTTGATGTTATGGGACAAAGCAATACATATGTATCCAAAAGCTTAAGGCCATAAAGCAGGAGTTGAAGATTCATAATGGGAAGAGAGGACAGAATCTGACTAAGGAGATTGATCTCTCTAGGGACAAGCTTTATTCCTTACAACAAGCTTTGGCAGGAAATCCATTAGATGAAAATCTAGCTTCAGCTGAAAAGGAGGCCCTTAAACATTATTTGGAAGTTGTGGCAAACCAGCACTCACTGCTAAAACAAAGATCTAGGATCTCCTGGATAAAGGAGGGGGATAGATGCTCTAAGTTTTTCTTCAATACTCTGTTAGCCCGCAAGCATACTAATAGAATTACCTCTATTAAATCTGAAGATGGAAGGGAGGTTTTTGGCCAAGAAGAGGTAGCAAGGGATGCTCTATCGTTTTACAGTAAACTTCTGGGGTCAGATTCTTTCCAAACATTATAGTACTTCAATCTTAGCCAGTTTGTAACTTCTAAAATCCCAAACTAAGAAGTTTACAGGCTAACTAGACCTGTTACGGATCAGGAAATTGATCAGGTTGTGTTTAGCATGAATGGATCTAAAGGCCCTGGTCCGGATGGCTTAAATGGCCTCTTCTATCAGAAAACCTGGTCTTACTTGGATGGAATTATCAATGAGGCAGTGTAGGAATTTTTCTTAAAAGGAATACTTCTAAAGGAAATCAACAAGACTTTCCTTTGCCTAATTCCTCAAAACCCCAGCCCGGATTCATGGACTGATTACAGGCCTATATCTTGCACCAACTTCTTATATAAGATCATAGCCAAGATATTGGCTAATAGGATGAAGGAGGTTCTGAAGTTTCTCATTAGTGAAAATCAAGGGGCATTTTTGGCAGGTAGAAATATTGGAGATAACATTCTGTTGGGTCAAGAACTCCTAAAAGGGTATACTTGCAAGAGGTCCTCCCAAAATTGCACCATTAAGGTTGATCTACAGAAAGCCTTTGATAGTGTAAACTGGGAATTCTTACTTAAGGTATTGAAGGAAATGAATTTTCCTTCAATCTTCATTAATTGGATCCACCAATGTATATCTACTGCCTCTTATTGGATTATGATAAATGGGAGTCCCACTAGATTGATTAAAGGGAAAAAAGGCCTTAGGCAGGGGGATCCCCTCTCCCCCTACCTATTCCTTATCTGTATGGAAGTCCTAACTCAATTGCTCAAGTACAACATTTCTCAGGAGCCAAAGTTCAGATACCATTCTAAATGCAAGGGGATTTCACTAACAAATTTATGTTTTGCAGATGATCTCATCCTCCTATTCCAAGCTAGTGTGCAGTCGGTTTCTCTCCTGATGACTACTCTTACTCAATTTAAAGAGATGTCTGGCTTATATACTAATCTCCACAAGAGCTTCATTGTTCTCTCCAAGAGTGCCTCTCATTTCTCGAATGTTTTAGCTCATGCTACTGGTATGGAAGTTAAAGCTCCTCCTCTAAACTACTTGGGGATCCCTATCTCCTCTAAACGTCTCAGGTTCTGTGAATGTCTTCCATTGGTAGAAAAGATTCAGAAAAAATTGGGTTTGTGAACCAATAAAGCTCTCACTTATGGGGATAAACTATAGCTTCTCAAATCTGTTATTCTGTCCATGAACACTTACTGGAGCTCATACATTTTCCTCTCCAAAGGACTGGCTAAAACAATAGAAAGGCTGATGAAACAGTTCCTGTGGGGGAAAAAGAATGGGGAAAAAGGAATGGCCAAGGTAGCTTGGCAGTCTATATGCCAACCCAAAGAAGAAGGGGGATTGGGAATTGACTCCATAGTTACTAAGAACAGAATACTTATGTCTAAAAGAATCTGGAGGTTACTAAGTGATCAGGAAACATTGTGGGCCAAATGGATGCATACCTATATTTTAAAAGGAAGGAGTTTCTGGTCTTTAAAACCTAAGCCCAGCTACATTTGGTTCTTTAACCAACTCCTAGGTGTGAGGGGAGGGATTTATCAGCATATAAATTGCCAAATAAGGGAAGGTGATAGACTCTCATTCTGGTTTGATAACTGGTCAGGAAATGGGCCCTTAATTCAAAACAGCATGGCCAATTCTCTCTTAGACCTCATTCCCAAGGATGCTAAACTCCGTGCTATCATATCTAATGGTGAGTGGACACTATCTTCGGGTGAGATAACTTGCCTACACATCCCTCCTCTCATAAGACAGGGGGAGAGAGATAACTACTTTTGGAGGGGTATCCCAGTTTCGGAGATTACTCCTAAGGCAGTATGGAAATTTAGTGCAAGGCCAGAAAATAGGGTAAGTTGGGACACTCTTGTTTGGAATAAAACCCTCAGACCTAATGTGAATTTTCTGCTATGGTTGGCAATGTGGAACAGGCTGAGCACTATGGATCGGTTAAATTTCCTAACCTCCCCTAAACATTGTATTTTCTGTCACCTAGTGGATGAATCCAGAGACCACCTCTTCTTTAAGTGTGGCTTCTCCAGAACACTCTGGTTCACAATCTCAACCCTCAGTGCACCAGACCTTAATGCCTGGAGACTCCTAGACATAATGCAAGGGCTTCCTAATCTGAACTTGTCAAAATATGACAAGGATATAACCCTTCTTTCGATGGCTACATGTGTTTAGGTTATATGGCATGAGAGAAACTGTAAAAGATTCAAGAATCAGACCACTTCAATGAACTCTCTTACAGAGATCATCACTACAAGTATTAGAGAGCAACTGATTGTTAATCAGTTACACCTATATTGTAGTGGGAGAATGGCCTACATATGGAGGATTTAATTCCCAGAAGACGAGCTACGCAATCCTACACACCAAGCTATGCAGAAACTAGATTACAACTCAGATCTACAACACTCGATCTCTCCCTTCTCAGGGGAGATCATATATTGAGACTTACTCCGGATAAAGACTTACTTGGTTTGGTTCAGCTCATCCCCGCCTTTCATTGGAAAGTTGGTAGTAGACGCCCTTCAGGTCTGCAACTCTGAGCTCCCCTTTCGACACGATAACCACCTTTTCAAACGCCACGCAGAAAACTCGACTCGGGAACACCTACAAGCCACATAGAGAATCCCAGCTTAAACCCTAAGAGCTATACAGGATACGAGTAGATGTCGTTTACCTGGAAACCACAATCTTTGCGGAGATGTTCCATCATTTTGTCGATAGCCGTCGTCCTCTCCACCTCAACAATGTCTCTTCACCGTCACTCGAATCGCAATTCCTCGCCCAGCCGAATTGGGAAATTTCTCGAAGATTAGCGAAAGGTCTAGGTAGTTTTACCCTAATAGTCAGGGAGGCTACTCAACGTGGTCGTTTTGTTTTTAACTTTGGAATGGCTCAAACGACGTTGTTTAGATTCTGGTTTCTTAAGTCATGCTTTGCTGACTTATAGCTCAAAATCTTCATTGTATATCATTTATCATTAATGAAATTTTTTTAATTTCTAAAAAAAAACGTTATTTTCTATTTATTCTATATTCATATAGTAAATATTATACAACTTCTTTATAATAAATAATAAAACATATGTGTACTCTTTTTAAAGACTATACTGTGATTTAAAGTTCTAAATAATGTCTCGTTGCATTACAAGTATATAAAAACAATTGAATTAGAAATTGACTGTTACAAAATATTTACTTAAGAATCCATGGATTTCTTATTTAATTTTAACAAGCGATCAATAAAGTAGGTCAATAAATGATCAAATAATTAAGATAATAATTTTTGTTGTGATTTTTAATTTTAATTTTTCTATTTTTAGTTAATATTTTTCTATTAAATAAAAATAAAACTATGTTTGATTGTAAATATTAATGTAGTTATATTTTTATTATTAATGATAATTATATTAGATGAAATTTAATGAAAAAATTATTTTTAATTAATTAAATTTATTTTAATCTCTTATATAATATTTACTAATTAATTATTAATAAAAATTATGATGTTTTATTAAAATAAATAATTTAAAATTAATATTTATTTTTAAATAAAATTTAATTATTAAATCAAATTTTATTTGAAATATGCATATTTGAAGATATTCTCAATTTAATTATATTTATTAATAATTGTTAAACAAAATTAGATTATTTATATTTTTATTAATAATTAATTTTAGTTAATTAAATGTATAATATTAAATTAAGATTCATAATAAATATTATTAATATACTAAATTATTAAATAATATATATTTATTTGATATTAAATCAAATTAT